>RJWJ010004829.1:55549-72788 GCA_004363605.1 Indri indri | reverse complement strand
ACACTGCATCCCATGCTACCATCATTTTACTATCTGATTCTATGAGTTTAACATTTTTAGGTTCCACTTGTGATGAGATCGTTCGTTATTTGTCTTTCTGTGCCTTGTTTATTTCACTTAGCACAATGTCCTCCAGGTTCAACCATGTTTTAACAAATGACAGGATTCCTTTTTTCAGGCTGAATAGTATTCCACTGTGTATATGTATGTGTATGTGTAATATATATATACACACACACATATGAAATGAGTATAATATATATGCATATTATATATCAAATATATAATATATATATAATATTCATATATATTACACTCATTTCATATGTGTATGTGTATGCATGTATCAAATTTTCTTTATCCATGCATCTGTAGATGAATTTTAGGTTGATTTCATATCTTGGGTTTTGCGAAAATGCTGCAATGAACATGGGCATGCAAGTGTTTCTTTGACATACCGATTTCATTTCCTTTGGATATACATGTAGAAGTGGGATTGTGTATCATATGTTAGTTCTATTTTTAATTTTTGGTGGGACTTCCATGCTGTTTTTCATAATGCCCACACTAAATTGCATTCCAACTGACAGTGTACAAGGGTTCACTTTTCTCTACATCCTCTCCAATATTTGTGTTCTTTCCTCTTTTTGATAGTAGCCATGCTAACAGTTATGAGGTACTATCTCATTGCAGTTTTAACTTGCATTTTCTTGATGATTAATGATGAGCATTTTTTATATACCTGTTGGCCATTTGTATGTGCTCTTTTGAGAAATGCTTACAAATGACATAATCTTATACAGATATTCTAAAGACTTTATTGAAAACATTCTTAAAATTAATAAAGGGAATTCAGTAAAATTGCAGGATACAACATCAACATATAAAAATCCATTGTGTTTCTATATACTAACAGCAAACTATCAGAAAACAAATTGAGAAGAAAACACCATTTACGATAACATCAAAAAAAAAACACTCTTAGAAATAAATCCAACCAAGGAGGTGAAATATATGTGCACTGAAATCTATAAAACACAGATGAAAGAAATAGAACGTAAAAATAAATGGAAAGACATATTTGTTCATGAATTAGAGAAATTAATATTGTTAAAATGTCCATAGTCCTTAAAGGAATCTTCAGATTCAATACATTCTCTATAAAAACTACAATGACATTTTTCACAGAAAAAGGAAAATCAATTCTAATATTCATATGGAGCCACAAACAAACCCATGTGACCAAAGCAATATTGAGCAAGAAGAACAGAGTTGTAGGCATAACACTACCTGAGTTCAAAACATACTATAATGCTATAGTAATCAAAGCAGCATGATACTGGCATGAAAACAGACATAGAGACCAATGAAACAGAATAGAGAGCCCAGAAATAAATCCAAGCATTCGACTTTGACAAAATTGGGAAGAACACATAATGGAGAAATAGCAGTCTCCTCAACAAATGGTGTTCGAAAATTGGATATTCACAGGAAGAATAATGAAATCGGACCTGTATCTTACACCATGTGCAAAAATCAAATCAAAATACCTTGAAGACTTAAACATAAGACCTGAAACTATAAAACTCCATAGAAGGAAACAGAGGGGAAAATATTCATGACTTGGTCTGGACAATGATTTTTGGATATGATCCCAAAAGCACGGGCAATAAAAGGAAAAAATAGACAAAGGACATTGCATCAAACTAAAAAGTTTCTGCAAAGGAAAAGAAACAATCAACATAGTGAGAACAAAATCTGTGAAATGAGAGAAAATGTTTGCACACCATATATTTGACAAGGGGTTCACATTTAAAATACAGAAGGAAGACAAACAACTCCATAGTAGAAAAATAAGTAATTTAATTTAAAAATGGACAAAGAATACGAATAGACATTTCTCAAAAGAACACATACAAATGGCCAACAGGTATATGAAAAATGCTCAACATCATTGTGCTTCTTAATAATTATCCAGTTTAGAAAAAAAAAATTCAGGTATTTTTTTAATCTCAGTAGTTTTATTCTCATTTTTTAGTTGTTTTGCTTGTTCCTTTTGTTTCAAATTAAACATATGTCCCCCTTTTGAGAGAAGGAAATGTGTGGGTTGTGATATTCCACAAATCTCTGCCTAAGAGACATACTGGTGCCAAGGGAACAGGCAGAAAGGAATGAAGGTCATTGCATAAGTCTATCTGGAGAATCCCATTAAATTTGTCTGGTTCTAAAAATAGCTTTTTCCCCCCAATTTTGTGCGGAAATAAATTATTTTACGCACTTAAAAAAGATACACAATTTTGGCCATTGCTGCTCATAACCATTTTACTTTAAGTGGATCCACTTATCTAAGCACTTCCAAGTAGAAGGGCCATAATTATTTATTTATTTATTTATTTTATTTCGGCATATGATGGGGGTACAGACGTTTAGGTTATGTATGTTGCCCTTACCTCCCCTCCCCCCTGAGTCCGAATTTCAAGCATGTCCATCTCTCGGATGGTGCACATTGCACTCTGTGTATGCATATACCCGTCCCCTCCTCCCCCTCCTCCTCCCCTCTCCCCTGCCTGACATCCAATAGATGTTATTCTTATATGTACACTTATCTGTTGATTAGTAAATATCAATTTGATGGTGAGTACATGTGGTGCTTGTTTTTCCATTCTTGGGATACTTCACTTAGTAGAATGCGTTCCAGCTCTATCCAGGAGTATACGAGAGATGCTATATCACCATTGTTTCCTAAAGCAGAATAGTACTCCATGGTATACATATACCACATTTTATTGATCCACTCATGTATTGCTGGACACTTGGGTTGTTTCCACATCTTTGCAATTGTGAATTGTGCTGCTATAAACATTCGGGTGCAGGTGTCTTTCTTACAGAGTATCATTTGTTCTTTTGGGTAGATGCCCAGTAATGAGATTGCTGGATTGAATGGTACTTCTAATTGTATCTCTTTAAGGTATCTCCATATTGCTTTCCATGGAGGTTGCTCTAGTTTGTAGTCCCACCAGCAGTGTATGAGTGATCCTATCTCTCTGCATCCACGCCAACATTTATTGTTTTGGGACTTTTTGATAAAGGCCAGTCTCACTGGAGATAAGTGATATCTCATTGTGGTTTTGATTTGCATTTCCCTGATGATTAGAGATGTTGAGCATTTTTTCATATGTTTTTTGGCCATTATTCTGTATTCTTTTGAAAAGTTTCTGTTCATGTCCTTTGCCTACTTTTTGATAGGGTTGTTTTATTTTTTCTTATTTTATGCACTTAAAAAAGATATACAATTTTGGCCATTGCTGCTTATAACCATCCTAGTTTAAGTGGATTCACTTATCTAAGCACTTCCAAGTAGAAGGGCCTTATTTATTTATTTATTTATTTATTTATTTTATTTCAGGATATGATGGGGGTACAAATGTTTAGGTTACGTATGTTCCCTTACCCCCCTGAGTTCTAAGTAGATTCTAGTTATCAGCCCTTTGTCAGATTTGTAGCATGCAAAAATTTTCTCCCATTCTGTAGGTTGTCTGTTTGCTCTTGTGACAGTTTCTTTGGCTGTGCAGAGGCCTTTTAATTTGATCAGGTCCCATTTATTTTGGTTGTTGCTGTGATTGCCTTTGGGGTCTTCTTCATAAATTCTTTGCCTAGGCCAATGTCTAGAAGAGTATTTCCAACATCTTCCTCTAGAATTCTACTAGTTTCACTCCTCAGGTTTAAATCTGTTACCCAGCGTGAGTTGATTTTTGTGAGAGGTGAAAGGTGTGGATCCTGGTTCAGTCTTTTACATGTGGCTACCCAGTTTTCCCAGCACTGTTTATTGAATAAGGATTCTTTTCCCCAGTGTATATTTTTGTCTGCTTTGTCAAAGATTAGGTGGCTGTATGAGGATGGTTTTATATCTGGGATCTCAGTTCTGTTCCACTGGTCAAAGACTCTATTTTTGTGCCAGTACCAAGCTGTTTTGATTACTACAGCCTTCTAACAAAGTTTGAAGTCTGGTAAGTTGATACCTCCCATTTTGTTTTTATTGCCTAGAATTGTTTTTGCTATGCAGGGTCTTCTCTGGTTCCATACGAAGGGTAGAATTAATTTTTCTACATCTGTGAAGAATGATGTTGGTATTTTAATAGGGATTGCATTGAATCTGTAGATTACTTTGGGTAGTATAGACATCTTAACAATGTTGATTCTGCCTACCCGCAAACATGGTATGGTTTTCCACCTGTTTACGTCCTCTGCTATTTCCTTCCTCAATGTTTCATAGTTCTCCCTGTAGAGGTCTTTTACCTCCTTAGTTAAATATATTCCTAGATACTTGATTTTCTTTGTTGCTGTTTTGAAGGGAATTGAGTCTTTGATTAGGTTCTCGGTATGACTGCTATTGGCGTATATGAAAGCCTCTGATTTGTGTGTATTGATTTTATATCCTGAGACTTTACTGAATTCATTTATCAATTCCAGGAGCCTCTTGGTTGAATCCATGGTGTTTTCTCGATATAATATCATATCATCAGCAAATAGTGAGAGTTTGATCTCTTCTGTTCCCATTCATATGCGTTTAATTCCACTCTCTTGCCTGTTTGCTGTGTCCAGGACTTCCAGCACTATGTTGAATAGAAGTGGAGATAGTGGGCAACCTTGTCTGGTTCCAGTTCTAATTGGGAACGCTTTCAAATTTTCCCCATTCAGTATGATGTTGGCTGTGGGTTTGTCATAAATGGCTTGTATCATTTTTAGGTAAGCCCCATCTATGCCTATTTTGTTAAGCATTCTTATGATAAAAGGGTGTTGAATTTTGTCAAATGTTTTTTCTGCGTCTATTGAGAGAATCATATGGTTTTTGTTTTTGCTTCTGTTTATGTGGTGAATTACGTTTATAGATTTGCATATGTTGAACCATCCCTGAATCTCTGGAATGAAGCCCACTTGGTCACGATGGATTATTTTCTTAATAAGCACCTGGATTCAGTTAGCTAGAATTTTGTCGAGAATTTTTGCATCTATATTCATAAGGGATATTGGTTTGTAGTTTTCCTTTTTTGTTGCATCCTTTCCTGGTTTTGGTATCAGGGTTATGTTGGCTTCATAAAATGTGTTAGGGAGGAATCCATCCTTCTCGATGCTGTGGAATAATTTCTGCAGGATAGGCACCAGTTCTTCTTTGTAGGTCTGGTAAAATTCGGGTGTGTAACCGTCTGGGCAGGGACTTTTCTCTTTTGGAATGTTTTTTATTGCTATTTCAATTTCAGTCCTTGATATTGGTCTGTTCAGGAATTCTATTTCTTCCAGGCTGAGCCTAGGGAGGCTGTGTGTTTCTAAAAATTTGTCCATTTCCTCCACATATTCCAGTTTGTGTGCGTAAAAGTTTTTGTAATATTCATAAATTATATCTTGAATCTCCATGGCATCAGTTGTAACTTCTCCTTTTTTGTTCCTGATGGAGCTTATTAGGTATTTTTCTTTTCTGTTTTTCCTTAGTTTAGCCAAAGGTGTGTCAATTTTGTTTATTTTTTCAAAGAACCAACTTTTTGTTTTATTAATCTTCCATATAGTTTGCCTGTTGTCAATTTCATTTAGTTCTGATTTGATCTTATGTATTTCTCTTCTTCTGCTGGGTTTGGGATTGGCCTGTTCTTCTTTTTCCAGTTCTTTGAGTCGATTTATTAGGTTGTCTATTTGTGATCTTTTTGACTTTTGGATATAGGCATTTATGATAATAAACTTTCCTCTCAGGACTTCTTTGGCTGTGTCCCACAGATTTTGATAACTTGTGTCACCTTTGCCATTTAGTTCAAAGAATCTTTTGATTTCCCCCTTTACTTCCTTGTTATCAAGGAATCGTTCAGCAAGAAGTTGTTTAATTTCCATGACTTTGTGTAGAGATGAGAGTTTCTGTTGGGGTTGATTTCTGTTTTTATTCCACGGTGTCTGATAAGATGCATGTTATGATTTCTATTTTTTTAAATTTTTTGAGACATGCTTTGTGTCCTAGAATATGGTCAATCTTAGAGAGTGTCCCATGAGTTGATGGGAAGAACGTGTATTCAGTGGTTTTTGGGTAGAATGTCCTGTAAATGTCAGTCAAGCCCATTTGTTCTAGAGTTCTGTTTAAGTCCATTATTTCTTTGTTAATTTTCTGTTTGGAGGATCTGTCCTGTGCTGTCCGTAGGGTGTTGAAGTCTCCGACTATTATGGTGTTGCCCTCTATCGATTTGAAGAACCGTAATTATTATATGTAAAATCCAGCTGGTGCATTCTTAGACCTAGAGGACCCACTTTCCATCTTGGTTGTTTTGAGTGAGACAAGCTGTGTAGTGGAGCAATACTGCCTTCATGCAATGGAAAAAGAAGAAAGCTAAGGAAATGTCTCTCCTCAAACCTCCGGGAAATAATTCACAAAGCTCCTACTTTACCCTGACCTAGAATTCAACACGAAAATCTTCACCTTGAATTTATAGTGATGATTCTCATTCTGAGAGAATCCTTGTGTCTCCTAGCTAAGGAGAAAGCTGGTTTCAATAACCCAGAACTTTGATTAAGACAGGATGTTTGTTGATTTCTGTAAGAATGCATCTGTGACACCCGGTCAGGGCCATCCACTTTTGGGTTCATTGCCAGTGTCTGAGTGAAGATTCAAAGTGTGCTAGATAGTCCAGAGAGGTCACACCAATATCCTGCCTTATTACGGCATTTTGCTTACCAAAATTAAGGCTGTTGAGACAGAAATAATTTGATAAAGTTTTATTGAAATCCAAATTTGAGAATCAAACAGGAAGACACACCAACAAAGTTGAGTGTGTTCCAAAGTCAATTACAAGTTGGAATGCTTTTATAAGAAAATTTAGAAGGGAGGGGGACTCCTCATATCAGAGTTGCCTTTTTTCAATGGAGGGTACAATCCAGAGATTATAGTCATTGGCTACAGATGACAACATATACGCTAAAAGGCTTGCATGCAAGACAATCAGTAAAATGTCATGATCAGAAACAAATCAGTGTCCTTTGCAATGTCAGTAGGTTATGTATTAATCAGTATGTCAATAGTTTGAAGAACTTATGATAAGACTTGAGGTACTCACAATAAGATTCTTTACCCAGGGACAGGATGTAAGCCATGAAACATAAGATATTCCCCAGGTAGTTAATTTGAAAGCCTGCCAAATGTTGCCTGTAGGTAATTGAAAGACTAGATAATTCTAATTCTACCTTAATTTTCTAAAGCTTAGAGAAAGGACAACTTTCAAATTCTTTTTTATGAAGCAAGTGTAATATTCAGACTGAAATCAGTATTGGTAGCATAAGAAAAGAAAACTTTAAATCTCACTTATGGATATCAATGCCGAAATCCTAAATAAATTTTTGACAAATGGAATCCAACACCACTTTAAAAAATAGAAATACATAATTACTGGGGTAGATTGTAAAAACGGCCACATACTACTTCCATCTGTGTATAAAACACCTCTTTGCAATGTGATTTTGGCACTCCTCTCGTCAAATGGTGAAATCTACTTCTCCTCCCCTTAAATATGAGTTTGAAACATGACTTGCTTTTTCCCATGGGATATTAGTAAACACAATGCAGATAGAGATTTCAAAATCTTGTGCACTGGGGTTTGTCTACTTTTGAGGCTGTTGGCACTCTGCAACCACCACCATGTAAAAAAGCCCAAGATAGCCTGCTGGATAATGAGAGGCATAGCTTACTCATCCCTATTAACTTGATTGACAGCCAATACTGGAAGCCAGTACTAATCAACAAACATGTGAGCAAATCCTAGGCTAACCAGTTCCTGGCCAACCTCCCAGCTACTGTAGAACCACCCAGTCATACAATGATCAAGTAAGATTTATTTTTCAGGAACACAGGAATGGTAAAAAGCACCAAAAGCAAAGCCAACAGATAATGACAAAGGAAGAGAAAATATTTGCAACACATATCACAGTTGAAGGGCTAATATCTCTAATGTATAGACAAATGCTACAAATCAAAAAAAACCACAAAAGTAAAGGGGAAAATTATACAAACAGTTCAAAGGTGAAGACATGCAAATGGATTTATACATATGAAAAGTTGTTCAATTTCACTCAGAATGAAAGAGGCAAAAATTCAAAAGCATAACAATACATTCTGCTGGTGAAGCTATGTTCAAACAAAGACTCATACATTGCTGATGGGAGTGTAAAATGTTAGAAACCCAAAAAGCAGAATTTGGCAATGCCCAACAAATCAACATATGTATGTACCTTTTGACTCAGCCATCCATATATCAGGAATTTGCTCTGAAGACACATATCCACCAATATAAAACAACATATGCATATGTTTTTCCCCCTCATACACACACACACACACACACACACACACACACACACACCCCATACAAGAAAGATAAAACAAACACTAATAACCATGGTTTTCTTTAGAAGACTGGTGGGAAGAGGATGGAAAGAATACAGAAGGAAGAAAGTCTTTGAATTTTTATGGAGTTTTTATTTTTGAACCATTTAAATGTTTTTACATATTCAAAAAATTAAGTTAGTAAAAATGGTTTTTAAAAAACTACAAAATTGGTTAAGATACCAGAAAAAGATTAATCTAAATGCATCTCAAATTTATAACATAAAGAAAGAAAATAAAATAATTCAAGAATCCACAAAGGGAAAAATGTAATTCTATATGATGGAGAAATGTGGGTGATTAGTGATCAAACTCAGCATCACTAGTAACTAGAAAAACTGACATTTTATACTTCCTGATATGTTGCTATGGTATGTGTGCAACATGAACTCTATAGTATCCTTGCCACAAATGTTTAATGTGAATCCAATCATGAGGATACAAACATAAAATTCCAGCTTCTAGAACATTCTTAATATAATGGCCTAGAATCTTCAAAATGACAAAAAAAATATACCAGGACAATTGTTCTCAATTGAAAGAGACTAAGGAGATTTGGGAACTACAGGCAATTCATGATTACTGAATGTATTCTAGATTTAATGTATAAATCTAGGATATTGTATTCATAAAGAACATTATAGGGACAACTGGGGATATTTGTACTTGTACCATATATTACATAATAATATTGTCTCAATGTCAAATTTGTTAAGTTTGATAATGGTTTGATTGTGAAGAAGAATATCTTTATTCTAAGAAAATAGGGGTGAAATTTGATGTTTGCAACATATTTCAAATGATTCCACAATAATAATATATGTATATGTATATATAAACACATATATGCATAAATATATATAAAGAGAGAGCCAGACAAGGGGAGAAAGGGAAGGGGAAGGAGGAGAGGGAGGGGGTAAACAGGTAGACAAATGAGGCAAAATGGTAACAATACATGAATCTAGATAAATATTTTACTTTTCTTTCAACATTTCTATAAGCTTGATTTTTTGAAAATAAATATATTTTTTTTGAAAATGTAGGTAATTTGAAGCTTTGGAGGCAGGGTTGATCTTGTTAACTGGTTGGCTACACTGCAAGCTGTTCAGGAGGAGACCTGGCCTTTTATTCAGAGGCTGTTTTATTGGTAGATATTTTCTCTTTGGTCAGTTTTCCCAGATTGGAATTCTTCATTTTTCTGTCTGAGGTATAAACTTATAGAGTTTAATGGAGAAAGATGACCAGGGGTTTTCAGTGTTCAGTATGGAGGCTTTCACTGAATCCATTCACTCCTGTTTTGAGTGTAGCATGTCATCCACACCTTTACCTGTGCTTCATTCACTGAGTCCAGAACTTGTCTAGCTCAAACTCTAGATATAAATCCTGAAACACACTGTTGGGAATGGGTAAGTTTGGGGTTAGGAAGGAAAGTGGTGATCCACATATTATTTTGAAGACTTTTAACTCTTTTTTGTTTGTTTGTTTGTTTTCAGCCTTGCCTCATAACCTTGCCTTCTAAGTAGCTTTGTACTCCTGCCTTCCAATAGCCACTCAAGGCTATTCCTGATCCTTTTATGACCTCCATGGGTACAATGGATTGTTTTTTGTTGGATTTCCCCTGCAGGCTTCAGTTTCAGCTTTATTTGGTCATCAAAGCCAGTCGCCATTATTCATTTTGCTTTCTAGTTTCCAAGTCATTAACTTCTAATGTCATCCATCATTTCCTCAACTGTTTAATTTGTTTCTGTGATTTAATGTTTTCTTTCTTTGGTCCTGCTTTAGTGGTCCTTTAAGAGGGTACAAATATAAATGCATATGTTCAATTCATCATGTTTAATAAGGAAGCCAATATAAATAAATCTACTGTTGCAATTCATTCTGTGACAAAGTTAAACTCGTATCAATCTGCTTGGTTTTTTGTATATTTTTATGACCCTCTTCCCAGTCAACAGTATCTCACAGACTATTTTCCCTCCCCTGTACTACACTGAAGCAGAAATACAGATTAAAAGAGAATAGATAACCTAAATGTCAAATGAAGATTTTCTCCTGTGCTAGTTTGTGGGTTCCATTACACTAGATAACACTAGCCTGGGATAAGGGGTGAGAGAAGGTAAAGTTGTGGTGGAAATTTTTAGTGAGTGAATCAGGGAGCAGAGAGGAAGAAATACTCCTTGATAACGGAGAATAAAAATTGTTCTTAAGTATGGACTCCTCACTGATTCAGGTGTCTGGGCAACAGTCCTATATATTTGTTAGCAAGGGACAATATGTGAATGTATGGGATCAGGAAAAGAGAACCTCACTTCTGACCATGATGGAACTGAAGAGAATCAATTTGAGATCTATGAATGGGGCAACAGTGGTCAAAGCACAATTGTTAAAACTACAGACATAAATAAAACAAGAAAAAGTATTATAATATCCATAGATAATCAGAAAGTATTTGATCAAATTCAAGATTTCTTTCTTATAAAAACATTTAGTAAACAAGGAATAGAAATATACTTCTATAAAATGGCAGAGCACATCGGTTGGAAAGGACAGAAAGTATCATACGTGAGAAGCAGTCCCACCGAACCTAGAAAATATATAATTATGGCCTAAGTGTTAGGATAGTTGAATAGTTACTCAGGAAAAACAATATAAATATAGAATCATAACTCTACAATGCATAAAAAAATTAAAAGATTAAAGATATTAATGTACAATGCATGTTTTAAAAGTACTACAAAATCTTGGAGAACATGTTTATAACATTAGCATTAAGAATACATTCCAAAAAAGCTTGAAACTTAGAGTTTTCAAGCTATACTACAAGGCTATATACTAACAAAAACAGCATGGTACTGGCACAAGAACAGAGACATAGACCAATGGAACAGAACTGAGAACCCAGATATAAAACCATCCTCATATAGCCAGCTGATCTTTGACAAAGCAGACAAAAACATACACGGGGGAAAAGAATCCTTATTCAATAAATGGTGCTGAGAAAATTGGATGGCCATGTGTAGAAGACTGAATAAAGATCTGCACCTTTCACCTCTCACAAAAATCAACTCATAGTGGATAACAGACTTAAACCTAAGGCATGAAACTATAAGAGTTCTAGAAGAAAATGTTGGAAAAACTCTTGTAGACATTGGCCTAGGCAAAGAACTTATGAAGAAGACTCCCAAAGCAATCACAGCAGCAACAAAAATAAATAAATGAGACCTATTCAAATTAAAAAATCTTCTGCACATCTAAGGAAACTATCATCATAGCAAATAGTCTACAGAATG
Organism: Indri indri; assembly: GCA_004363605.1. Classification (NCBI taxonomy): domain Eukaryota; kingdom Metazoa; phylum Chordata; class Mammalia; order Primates; family Indriidae; genus Indri; species Indri indri. The sequence continues at coordinate 61,091 of RJWJ010004829.1, read as the reverse complement.
GGAGAAAATATTTGCTTTCTACACATCCAATAAAGGGCTGATAACAAGTATCTATGTAGAACTCAAAAAAACGACAAGAAAAAATCAAACAAACCCATCAATGAATGGGCAAAGGACACATATGGAAACTTTTCAAAAGAAGACTGAATGTCGGCCAGCAAACATATAAAAAAAATGCTCAACATCTCTAATCATTAGGGAAATGTAAATCAAAACCACAACGAGATATCGCCTAACCCCAATGAGAATGGCCTTTATCAAAAAATCCTGAAACAACAAATTCTGGTGGGGATGTGGAGAGATAGGGACACTCTTACACTGCTGGTGGGACTGCAAATTAGTACAACCTCTGTGGAAGAGAATTTGGAGATACCTCAAAGAGCTAAAAATAGAAATACCATTTGATCCAGCAATAGCACTATTAGGCATCTACCCACAGGAACAAAAGACATTCTATAATAAAGACAACTGCACTCGAATATTTATGGCAGCATAATTCACTATTGTAAGGATGTGGAAACAACCCAAGTGTCTGTCAATCCATGAGTGGATTAATAAATATGGTATACATATACAATGGAAAATATGGTATATGTATACAATGGAATACTACTCAATTACAAAAAACAGTGGTGATCTAGCACCTCTTATGTTACCTGGGTAGAGCTTGAGCCCATCCTCTGAAGTGAGGTATCACAAGAATGGAAGAAAAAGCAACATATGTACTCGCTATCAAATTGGCACTAACTGATCAACACTAAGGTGCTCACACGGTAGTAATATTCATTGGGGTTGGCGGGATGGGTGTGGGTAAACTCACAACTAATGGACACAGTGACCATTATATGGGGCAAAGTGTACGTCTCCAATCCTGGCTTGGGTGAGGCAAATTCATAACATGTAGCCAAAATGTTTGTACCCCCATAATATCCTGAAATTAGAAAAATAATAAAAGGTAAAAAATAAACTATAAAAAAAAAGAAAAATAAAGGGAAAAGAAAATAATAGACAGCAGCAATGTAATAGCCAGGGATTTCAACACTCCACTGACAAAACTGGACAGATCATCCAAACAGAAAATTAACAGGAAAGAAGGGTCTTAAATAGAACTCTAGAACATATGGGCCTAACAGGCGTTCATAGAACATTCTACCTCAAAACCACCAAATATACATACTTCTCTTCATTTCACAGGACATTCTCTAAGATTGATCACATCCTAGGCCACAAAACATATCCTCAACAAATTTAAAAATATAGAAATTATACCATGCAGCTTCTCAGACCACAATGGAAAAAAAATAGAAATCAACTCCAACAGAAATACTCATCTCTGCATATAGTCATGGAAACTAAACAACCTTCTGCTGAATTATTGGCCGGTCAAAGAGGAAATTAAAATAGGTATAAAAATATTTTTGAACTAAATGATAATGGGGACACAAGTTATCAAAATCTGCGGGGTACAGCTAAAGCAGCCCTGAGAGGAAAATGCATAGCCATAAGTACCTACATCCAAAAAACAGAAAGATCACAAATGAACAATATAATGAATAATCTCAAAGATCTGGAGAAGGATGAGCAAAATAATCCCAAATCAAGTAGAAGAAAAAAAATAACCAAGATTGGAGCAGAAGTAAATGAAATTGATAGTAAAAGAATTATACAAAAGATGAATGAACCAAAAGGTTGGTACTTTGAGAAGATAAACAAAATTGACATGCCTTTTTTTTTTATAGATTAACCAGAAGCAGAAAAGAAAGGAATCTAATAAGCTCAATCAGGAATGACAAAGGAGAAATTACATCTGACACAAGGGAAATACAAAATATCATCTCTGAATACTATAAAAATCTCTGTGCACATAAACTTGAAAATGTGGAGAAAATAGACAAATTCTTATAAACACACAGTGTCCCTAGGCTCAATCAGGAAGACATAGAATTCCTGAACAGACTAATATCAAGTACCTAATTTGAAGTAGTACTAAAATACATTCCTAAAAATAAAAGTCCTGAACCCATTGTTTCACACCAAAATTCTACCAGACATACAAAGAAGTACTGGAGCCTATCATGCAGAAGTTATTCTACCACATTGAGAAAGAGGGAATCCTCCCCAATGCATTTCATAAAGCCAATATCACCTTGGGTCTGAAGCCATGAAAGGACCCAACAAAACAAAAAAAGAAAACTGCAGACCAATATCCCTTATGAATACAAATGCAAATTTCACAATAAAATACTAGCAAATCGAATTCGGCTTCTCACCATAAAAAAATCCATCAAGAACAAGTGGGCTTAAGCCCAGAGATGCAGGGATGAATCAACATATGCAAATCCTTAAATGTAATTCACCACATAAATAGAAGTAAAAACAAAGACAACATGATCTTCTCAACAAACACAGAAAAAGCATTTGACAAAATTCAGCACCCTTTTATGATAAGAATGCTTAACAAAATAGGCATAGATGGCACTTAACTCAATATTATAAATGCCATATACAAAAGCCCACAGCCAATATCATACTGAACAGGAAAAAATTGAAAACATTCCTGCTTAGAACTGGGACCAGACAAGGTTGCCTTCTGTCACCACTTTTATTCAACGTAGTGCTGGAAGTCCCGGCCAGAGCAATCAAACAAGAGAAGGAAATCAAGGGCATCCAAAAGGGGGCAGAAGAGGTAAAACTATCACTCCTTAGAGACAATATGATCTTATATCTAGAAAACCCCAAAGATTCTGCCAAGAGACTACTGGAATTGATAAATAAGTTCACCAAAGTCTTAGGTTACAAAATCATCGTACACAAATCAGTACCATTCACATAGGACAACAGTCAAACTGAGAACCAAATAAAAGGAAAAAAAGTCACTCTATAATAAAGACATTTGCACTCATATGTTTATAGCAAAACAATTCACAATGTAAAGATGTGGAAACAACCCAAGTGTCCATTAATACATGAGTCAATTTATAAAATGTGGTATATATATGATGGAGTACTACTCATCCACAAAAAACAATGGTGAACTAATACCTCTTGTATTGTCCTGGACGGTGGTGGAGCTCATTCTCCTAAGTGAAGTAACACAAGAATGGAGAAACAAGCACCATATGCACTCACTATCAATTCGGTACTAATTATCAACACTTATGTACACATATGGAAGTAACATTGATTGGGTGTTGGGCAATTGAGAGGGAGGAAGAGGGGATGGGTATATGCACGCCTAATGGGTGTGGTGTACACTGTCTGGGATGGGCACACTTTTAGCTCTGACTCAGGCAGTGCAAAGGCAATATAAACTTTTTTACCCCCGTAAATTTTTGAAATAAAAAAAGAATGACATTTAATAATGCTTTGTCTGACTACTACCATTTATCAAATAACTAAGTATTGCTCACATTAATAAATAGCCTTCATCTATATTTAAGGGGAAAATCCTTTATTTTAAAGATATGCAGATCAGTGTTTTATTTTAAATTTTTTTCAATATAAGATGGGGCAAAATTCATTTTGCAAAAAAGAAATCTCCTGTAAAGTTTCAGATCTTACATATGGAGGAAAACAAGCAGTATAAGAATACCCTTCAAAACAATTATTTAATTTTTTTACATAAATGTGGGAAGCTATCAAATTTTTTTTGTCATGAGTGATTTTAATGAATGTGGTTATTAACAATTTGGACTATAAAAGTACTATCTAACCAGCTGCACTAAACAGAGCCAAAGGCATTTTTATTCACCATGTTCCATTCTGTCACAGGGCCTCCTTTGTACTTGCTGTTCTCTCTTGTCTAAAATGTTCTTTCGTTGCTTCTTACCCTAATTAAATTTTATTCTTATTTCAGCTCTTAGCTCAAATGACAGAGCTAAAACAGAGTTCTCAGCTCCAGTGACTTAAAATACATCTTCTTTCTTCTTTTCTTGTTCTTCTGCTTTTCTGCCTTGAGAACAGAACGTTGGCCACCATCTTTCAACATGAAGATGAAAATCTTACCCTAGTTGGGGACAACAGAGCAATGAGCTGACAGGAGTCTGAGTTTCCAAGATTATCCTGGAAAAAAAGCTACCATACCAATCCTGGGTGGCCTTCTTATGGACTTTTACATGAAAGAAAGCATTCATCTTGTTCTATTCACTGTTATGTATAGATCTCACTTTCAGTTAAATTGGATCCTAACTGATAAACCACCATTATAGACTCTGATAACGTAATTCAACACTCCTTCAAAACACTTATTCAGTTTTTAAATATGCATTCATGAGAGTGATTAACTATGTGATTAATACCCCTCCCACTCTCAACAGGTTGTAAGTTACATGAAGGCAAGGACTATTTTCACTATTGTACTCCAATCACCGTATCAGAGTGCAAATATAATACCTTGAAAGAAAAACTGGGAGGAAGGGAAGAAGGGAAGAGAAGAAGAATGGAGGAGGGAGGGAGGGTAGGAAAACTTTTTAAATATGCTAAATTTATCTTTATCGTTTGTATTCCCTGGTTTTCTTCTTGCCTTTCCTCAATGGTGTAGTCTCCTCTTAAGTGTACTTTATGCCTTCAAGTTCTTTCACTTTTGAACACTTTCCCACAGGTTGTCTAATAAATCTATTATTATCATGAGTCTTTTTAGAGGCATTTATGTTTTAACAAACATAAAAATCATAAGTAGAAGGAATGTCATAAATGAAAGATTCAATTATTGATCACAGAATTTTAGAAGCTGACCCAGAGGAAGTTGGTAAACATTACCTATTTCTCCTTCAGAAAGTTCTATTTCAAATGGCTCATATAGATAGCCTTAAAAATGCTGTCTTCCTCTCAAAGGATATTGTGGTCAGCCATTAGTTTCTAGACATACATATCTGATTTATTTAGAAAATATTGCCATATTCTATGACTTTAATAGCTTGTGAAAAACAGGCAAACAAAAATAGAACCTAGGAACAAAGGATCCGTTTTAGAAAAGAACAATAAAAGTGGGGAAGTTGAAGCTAGAATGTTCTTCAGACACAGAAATTGCATAGAAGATTGTTCTCCATCACAAATAAATATGAGAAGAAACTTAGATTAGCCTGAATATAGATTTTTTGATGTGTATAGATGTTTTTATGCTTCTTTTATTGCACATTGATTTTTTATAAATGAGTCTTTTTTTAAAAATACAAGTGATTAGCTGCTAAAATCATTCAAGTATTTATTTTGTGGATTTTTCTGTTTTACCACTAGGGAAGAATTAGAAATCTTTTCTCAGATAATTATAACTTCAAAAACCCATTTCTCGGCCGGGCGCAGTGGCTCACGCCTGTAATCCTAGCACTCTGGGAGGCCGAGGCAGGCGGATCGTCCTGAGCTCAGGAGTTCGAGACCAGCCTGAGCAAGAGCGAGACCCTGTCTCTACCAAAAATAGAAAGAAATTAATTGGACAGCTAAAAATATATATAGAAAAAATTAGCCGGGCATGGTGGCACATGCCTGTAGTCCCAGCTACTCGGGAGGCTGAGACAGTAGGATTGCTCGAGCCCAGGAGTTTGAG
>RJWJ010004829.1:0-55449 GCA_004363605.1 Indri indri | reverse complement strand
AAAAAACCCATTTCTCATTGACACAGAATGCATGCCAGCTTCAACATATCTTTAGTTTCCAGAAATTATTACAAAATTTTTTAGCAAAAATTTAACACTCATAACTAAAACCAACCAAAATGCCTTGGCTAAGTTGGAGCTTATGTTTTGGTGATGATAAATAAATTTTTGTTATTTATAGTAAAGATGATAGATAAAGTGATAAAATTGAGGCAACATATAATGTAATATAACATAATACAATATAATGCAATACATAATACAAAGAAGTGACATATATTTGCACAAGTATCCAGAACAGTGCATTGTAGGTATAGAAGATGTTCAGAAAACAAGTATAAAGTTGGGAAATTAATAGCATTATTCAATAGGTTGCTGTGAGCTTTGAATGAAGGACCTAAATCCATATAAAGTACTTAATACCATAGTTGAAAATAGTAGTAGCTCAAAAAATCTGAACTATTATTGGTATTCTTTATTTTACTTAGTAATTATAACATGACTTGATATCTCAAACTTAGAAAAATTTCTGCTTCTTAGAGGTCCTTAAACATTTTAACTGCTTAGTTATGATACGTACCCTCAGACATATGTTTTGATAAATATAAATCATGTTCAAACAAAACAAAATTATTTTTAAAGTTAATGTCATTGTTCTTGCTTTAGAATATAATAATGGTTAATTCCCATATGTGTACACAGTTTTCTTCAAAATATTACTGTACTTTGATTTAGCCAGAATTTTAAATTGCAGTAAGTTAAAATATCCTGAAAATGTTTCATTCTATATTTCAAAACACATCAATGGAATTTATTTTAAAAATAAGCTTCTAGGAGGTCTTAGTCCATTTGGGCTGCTGTAGTAAAAACACCATACACTGGGTAACTTATAAATAACATAAACTGATTTCTCACAGTTCTGGAGGCTGTGAAGTCCCAGGTCAAGGTTTCAGTAGATTTGGTGTCCGGTGAGAACTCACTGTTCGGTTTGTCGATGGTGACTTCTATCTCTGTCCTCACATAGTGGAAGGGGCAAGGGTCTCTTTAGGTTCTCTTTTATAAGGACATTAATCCATTCATAAGAGTTCTACTTTCATTAACTAATCACCTCCCAAAGACCCCAATTCCTAATGCCATCATCTTGGAGTTAGGATTTCTACATATGAATTTTGGAGGAATGCAAACATTCAGTCCACAGCACAGGATATGCCCTAGAATTGATACAGAATCATTCCAAATTCCTATAATTTTTGTGACTTCAAAATCATCAAATAGAAGAATTAATAGTTGAAACAATTGTTCTAACATATTTCAAATCTTGAATTGACTTTAAAATCAAATAATATGCTATATTTATCATAAATATTACTATTTTGCATGTTTTATACTCCTAGTCTGAATATTGGTAACACAAAAATAGAAGGGTAGTAATAATAATAATAATAATAATGATAATTTTCTATGAAGGTAAGGACAATGTCTATTTCGTTCATCTCTATATGTCTGGTACCTAAATTAGTACTTAGCTTAGGGGAGGTGTTAAACAAATATTGTCAAATAAATAATTACTTATTCTAATACTGAAGGGTAGCTTTTTGAGCATGTCGTATGAGCCAGAAATTATGCCATGTACTTTATATGAATTATGGTAATCTTTACAACATCCTTTGTAGGGTGAAATATTTTACCTCCATTTCACAGGTGAGGAAACTGAAGCCCAGAATGATCAAGTAACTTGCCCAAGATCACACAACTGGTGAGTGGTAGAGGTTTACTTCAAATTCAGGTCCGTTTAATTACAAAGGCAGTTATTTTTCTCTATGTAGTTTTATCTCTTAATAGAAGTATAATAGAATTTTAAATTATTCATTAACCAAAAACCAGGTATAAAAGAGTAGCTTACTGTTGAAAATGCTGCCTTCGATTTGCTAAAATTGAAGAAATATGTCTGAACTGTTATGGGTTATGGTAAGGAGATGTGTTAAGGAAAAGAGTGTTATTCTTATTACACTATTCCTCTTCTCTCTGGAAATTTCCTTTAAACTAAAAACAGAAAACCTCTGAGGTGTGATTTGTACATCACTTTGAGTAAAATGTATTTGTCACATAATGTGAACACTTTAGAAAGCCTTAGCAAATACCAGCATAGAGACAGTCTCCCTTGACACTTCCACTTCCATACTATGCTTAAACCAGTAGCATCCATTTTAGTAAGTGAAACTCAAGTCAGACAGTACAGAGGACAGAGAAGAGATATGAGTTTCCTCAGGTGAAAAAAAAGTGGTAATAACTGAATTTTTCAGTACTGAACCTATTTAATGTAAAGAGAATAATTTTTTCCCCTAGTTTTCTCATTCCATGTTATTTAAGAGATAATTCTTTTTTATCAGATAAAAACTGACTTCTCTTGGACCAAATACCTTTTAGATATATTTTCTGTAACAACATAACTGCATATAAATTATAAAACATTTATAAGGTTCCCTACTGGGAGGAGTGTCTAACAACTTTCTAAATATTCTTTTGAATTTTTTTTATGTGTAATACTTATTTTGGCCCAGTTATTGTTACCCTAAGGAATTTTCTTGAACAAACAACTGAGTTGTTTTACATAAAATCTTGTAGGGATGTAGAATTTTAGAGGGGAAGAGGATTTTGCATTAATAGGAAGGCTGTGCTAGGGATCATAGGTATGGGGCAATAATAAAAAATAATAATAATAAAAAATAAAAATAATAATAGCTAACATTACATTGAGAATTTTCTAGGTGCTATCCTACCACTTTTTATATATTAGCTCATTTAATCCTCAATACAATCCTGTGAAGACAGTAATATTTCCAGTTTACTGATGAGATAAATGAGTCAACGAGAGATTAGATAACTTTCCCGAAATTAGACAGATTACAGATATATAGTGAAGCCAGAATTTAAACTAAAGTAATTAAGTTCCAAAACTTGTTGTCTTAACCGGTACACATAGTTAAGGAATTGGCCCAAAAATATAGGAAGAGGCTAGGAGTCTTTAGAAAGAAAGCCAGCCAAAAATATTGCCTGTGGCTGATAAAAACAATGATTTAAAAAAAAAAAAAAGATCTCTACTATTTAATTTCACTTCTCTGATGGGCAGTTTTGTGATGAAAAAAAAAATGAATGAATTTGTACCATACACACCTAATGTATGTGAAGGACTTTGGAGAAATCAGGTTAAAAGAACAATGCTCTGTGTTTAAGTGCACAAACCTAAGAGAAAAGGAAAGAGAAATAAGAGGCAAAACAGGAACATATTCAAAACTCAGAAGCAGAAAGAGAGGATAAGAGGAGATTAAAAGAAACAAATGTCATGAGAATCTTTAGATGCTGGACAATGCTGAGCTTTCTATCATTTTTGAGATGAGGGCCTGAGTCATTTTAAATTAAATATAATATAAGGGTCATTCTATAAAACCGAATAGCAAACGTATACTCAATCACTAACACTGGAACAATTTAAACATTTTTTTCTGAGATGAATAGTTTGTAAATGTGAGCAAAACTGGCAGAAACCCCCAAGAAACATGGTTATTTCTTTCTAACTTTTAAATAAAATGTTGCTATAATGATAGAATGACAGAATTAAATCAAGATGTTACACAGGATAAAGAATAATGCTATTTTATACTTTGGAAAATTCTCCAAGACATATACATATATGTAATTATACATGCTCAGCCAGAGAAATCTCAAATACATCTTCAGCTTCAAATATCATGTTTATTCTGGCTCCTGTATCTGCAAAAATGCTCCCAGATTTTTCTCCTGGCCTTAAATTCATACTTAACATCTCCCCAATACTTTTCCCAAAGCCATCTTATAACAAATATCTATAAAATTGAATTTTTCATCTCTCCTCAATCTGTCCCTACTTCACACACTCCTCATTCTGCTGATTGGCATCATTATCCATCCTGTCTCTTAAGCCAAAAACCAGGGAATGATCCAATATTCTTCCTTTTCAAATATCCCCTGGTGCACAATCAATCATCAAGTTCTGAATTTCTCTTGTACCTCTTTCATTCTCTTCATCTTCACCGTCATTGCCTTAGGTCAAGCCCTCATCCTCTCTCACTTGAATTATTTCAAAAATTCTTTCTTGGCTCCAGTTTTCACACTCTCCAATATATTCTTCAAGGTATCCCGAGAAAGATACTTTTAACGAACAAACTTAATTGTGTCACTCTCTTCTCAAACTTCATTTGATTCTCAGCATCATTCACTGAAATATAAAGCTTTTTTATGATCTAGATTCTGTGTGTTCATCTATCTTCATTTCCACTCATTTCCTGCCATCTTACCCTTCTTACCTTATACTAGTCATCCTGAACTGTTAAGATTTCCCCACACATACCATCCTTCCTCATACCTACATGCCTCTTCATAAGCATTTCTTCTGCCTCCTATGTCCTCCTCCCCCCTTTTATTATAATTGTAAAGTCCTATTCATCACTGTAGTCTAGGCATAAATGCTGCCCCCTCTGAGAAACCTTTCCTGACAACCCAGGCAATTAGGTGCTCCCTCCTCTATGTTACCAATGTCCTTTTTTAGCAATAGCATACACCTCTAATTAGTAATTCACTTATTCTACTGTAATTTGTTGAAGTGAGGAACAAATTAATGAAACTAATAAGTCAAATATCTATAGAGACAAAGGTTAAAACAAAAACTAAACATTATTTTTAAATGGCTAACAATGTAGTGATAAGAAATTGGAAAAGAGGTAGGAAGGCACAGTGTAGCAGAATGAAAGAGTAATCAATATTCAACAGAACAGAAATGTGTATAAGGATTTACATATGAACTCATAGAGAGGCACACATGTTATTAAGGGAAGTTATATCTATGGAAATGAATGCAAACATTTAGAGAGAAGACAGTAGAAAAGAAAAAATAGCTTATACATATTTTGAACCTAGAGTCAAAGGAGTGATACTCAATTCCACTTCCACAGCCAATAGCAATTGAAATTAAAAGAGAAAAGTCTATGAAGAGAGAGAGTCAAAGATAGAAGAAAGAAGACACTTTGGAAAAGTGTCTTAGAAAAGCAATCACTCTCTTGCTAGCCTTACCTGGATGGGCTATATTTTAGCCAGGTTATCTGCTGGCCAACATGCACCCACAGAGAATATTTAGTACTGCTAGAAGCATTGATACTAAACAACACCCTCTGCTGCCAGAAGGTGTGGAAAATCTAATATTTATTTAAATTAAACATGACATCTTTATAGAATACCTTGGGTCATCGCCAAAGCATTGTTTTGTTACCCAAGAAGAGGTTATTAACAAGAGTGATGACAAACAGAAGATAAACACTGAAAAGCACATGGTCCCTTTTCCCAACATGGATTTTTATAAAAGCTCTTCCAACTGCATGCATTTTCTGTTTTTCTGTGATATCAGAGAAACCATAGAGTCAATATAAACAAGGCTATTTATGGAGAATTATATTCATTAGATATTCTTTTGGGAACTGTCCCAAGTGTGTTATTTTACTTAACTTTTCTGGTTTATGGATGGCAACTGGAGAAACAGTTAATCACCAAAGGCATTTATAGTGAAATTAGGGGATAAATTTTTTCCTGAGAGATCCAGTAATGGGGAATCTTTTGTGAATTCCAGCATCACCTTTAGTACTACATTACATAAAAAAGGTTTGGTTTCTACTAGTCTGTGCTCTTGTTTATCCAATTATGACTAAACTTGTTTTGTTTTGTTTTTTTAAAATTTCATTTACAGCTGCTCTTCTTAAGACTTGTCTAGTGATCCAGGGTAGATTTGAAAGACTTCATCTTTTAATCATTTCTAACCTTATTTCCCTCTTTTACAGGATTGCTAGACTCATACATGAATGAAATTCTCTAGGCAGTGTATTTGTGCTTCAGGAAGACATTTGAAAAAATCTCTCAGATATTTTTTTAGTACAGGATGAAAATGTATGTGCTAAATGCCAGTACAATTAGGTGGATTTATAGCTAGCTGAGTGATTTTATTTAAAAGATGATGATTAGTCAATGTCAAATGCAGGGATATATCACATGGCATGTAAAAATGTCACTGCTTTTTTTCTACATTTTTACCCATTACTTGAACAAGTATTAAGGAGGCATGGTTACCACATTTAATATGACAAAAATCTAAAAAGAATAGCAAGTATCCTGGATGATATATATATGAGATCAAGAAGTTATTACTGGGCTAAGATAATAAATTGAATCTCAGCTAAATTTCTGCATCTGCATCCAAAACCCCAAAGTCATTAGTACATGATAGAAAAAAACATCACTTTAGAAACAATATGTATAAATAATTTTAAGGCAGGAGGGAACTCCATTGTGAGACAAAAGTATGCAGTGAATGCCAAATAGCTGTTAATAATTTATTCTTCATTGTTTTTGTAAAAACATACTCCAAATGAATCATCAAATAGTATCTGGAAAATTATGTTTATTTACCTCTGAGTATTTCATGATAGGAAATTACAGGCAAGCTGGAACACATTAACAAAAAGTGACCAAGATAATGAGGGAATTTAAAATGCTGATCTTGGGGATGATTTTGAAGAAACTAGAAATACTTAGTTTGATGACGAAAAAAGAAAGAAGGAAAGAGAAAGGATGAGAAGAAAAAGGAGGAAATATTCATGGCAGATATAATAGCTTCCTTCAAATATTTACAAGGCCATCATATACAAAAAATAATTAGAGTTTGTCTGTGGGACACAAAGGGACAGAACCAAAACAAACACAGTGAAGTTATCCTACAAATATATTTCAGGTGAATTTAAAGAAGGCCTTCTAATAATCAGAGCTCTGTCAAAAGGTGATGAGTTTTCTTCTTAGGTGTAGGTTAAGGGTCCACTCATCAGGAAGATGGAAGACAAAATGAACATTAGGTGAATGGGTAGAGAGATCACACTTAAGGATTCTTTCATCCCTGACATTTTGCAATTATTTTATTTTAAGGTAGCTAGTATGCATTATTCTTCAGTTTTTTTAATGCCAATAAAGTTATTTTTCTTCTTTCTCCAATTTAAATTAAAATTGCCTTGAGAACAGTTTTGTAAATTAACAGTAAGTATCATATAATATTTCTTGTTTTGGGCTCCCATTCCCACTGGAGTGGCTAAAAACCTCAGGTTTACATAGTCTAAACAAAAATAAAGTTAATGTAATTACTTTCACACTCAAGTAGAGAAAGCACTAATGTCTAATGCTTCTGGTACTGTCACTGCCTTTGCTTCTTGCTACCACACAGGATCACTGTTCAACAATAATCTTCCATAGATATCCTCTGTTGCAGGCCTATATTAAAGGAATGTCTCACTGGTCTAAGTTTCCTAGCACAAGCCAATATTGTCCTTCAAGGGATGATGACTCTGAGAGTACAGCTTTCAATGTTCTAAAAAAAATCCCAAGATGTCGCTCGTTGGTTTTTCAGGGTGGAAGTTCTTGGTCTCCACTCTCTATCACCCCAAAACCATTCCTTTCCCAAGCTACTATTACTATTATACTCACTAAGTCTCAATGGGTTAAGGTGTTTCCTTTTGAGAACTTGTAACTAGTACCCCTAATTGCAAGCCAGTAGATACACACCAGAGGTCAGACAGTTTTCCCTTTAAAATCTTTGAAATACAAAAAATCTATTTCTCTGCCTTTTCCAGATAATAGGGATACTTACCTTCCCTTTTAAAATTGGTTTCCCCAAATTTCAAGACCTCCTTCTTAGAGGAGTATTATCAATACATTTAGTGGCTAAAAGATGAGTTATAATTATTGTTTATGGTTTTTTATTTTTTAAATTTATTATTTTTTTATTTCAGATAATACTGGGTTAAAAAGGCTTTGGTTATATAAATTGCCTTTGTACCACCCGAAAAGCATACCCATCACCCAGATAGCATACAACACATCTGTTAGGTGTGTATTTATCCATCCCCTCCTTCCTCCTCCTGTCTGATGCCCTAGGAATGTCACTTCCCATAAGTGCATGTTACTGTTAATCAATTAGTACCAATTTAATGATAAGTACTTGTGGTGTTTGTTTTTCCATTCATGTGACACTTCACTTAGAAGAATGGTCTCCAGCTCCATCCAGGATGTACAATAGGAAGTTCATCATCTTTTTTATGGCTGAGTAGTATTCCATGGTATGCATAGACCACATTTTATTAATCCACTCATATATTGGTGGGCACTTGCATTGTTTCCACATATGTGCAATTATGAATTGTGTTGCTATAAACATTGGAGTGCATATGTCTTTTTTTATAAAATGTCTTTTTCTTCCTTTGGGTAAATAGCCAGTAGTGGGATTGCTATATCAAATGGTAGTTATACTTTTAGTTCCTTGAGGTATGTCCATACTAATTTGCACAGAGGTTGCACTAGTTTGCAGTCCCACCAGCAGTGTATGAGTGTCCCTATCTTTCCACATGCATGTCAACATTTGTTGTTTTCATACTTTTTCATAAAAGTCATTCTTACTGGAGTTAGGCAATATTTCATTGTGCTTTTGATTTGCATTTCCCTGATGATTAGAGATGTTGACCATTTTTTCATATGCTTCTTGGCCATTGGTCTATCTTATTTGAAAACTTTCTGTCAATGTCCTTTGCCCACTTTTTAATAGGGATATTTGATTTTCTTCTTGCTGATATTCCTCGGTTCTATATAGATTCTAGTTATCAGCCCTATATCAGATGTATAGAATGCAAATAATTTGACCCAATCTGTAGGTTGTCTATTCACTCTAGTGGTAGATTCCTTGGCTGTGCAGAAGCTTTTTAATTTGATCAGGTCTCATTTATTTATTTTTGTTGTTGCTGTGGTTGCCTTTGAGGTATTCCTCATAAATTCTTTGCCTAGGCAGATGTCTATAAAACTTTTTCTAACATTTTCTTCCAGAATTCTTATAGTTTCATGCCTTAGGTTGAAGTCTGTTATACATTATGAATTGATTTTTTTGAGAGGTGAGAGGTCCAGGTCCTGTTTCAGTCTTCTACATGTGGCCATCTGATATTCCCAGCACCATTTATTGAATAGGAATTCTTTCCCCCACTGTATATTTTTGTTTGCTTTTTCAAAGATCAGATGGCTATATGAGGATTGTTTCATATTGGGGTTCTCAGTCCTGTTTCATTGGTCTGTATCTCTGCTCTTGTGCTAGGACCATGCTGTTATGGTTACTATATCCTTCTAGTATAGCCTGAAGTCTGATAAATGGATGCCTATCAATTCGTCCTTTTTGGTAAAGGTTGCCATAGCTATATGGGGTCTTCTCTTGTTCCATATGAAGCATAGAAATATTTTTTTCTAGATCTGTGAAAAATGATGTTGGTGTTTCAATAGGGATTGCCCTGAATCTGTAGATCACTTTGGGTTGTATAGACATTTTAACAATGTTGATTCTGCTGATCCATGAGCATGGTATGATTGTCCATCTGTTTGTGTCCTCTCTATTTCATTCCTTAGTGTTTCATAGTTATCCCTGTTTAGGTCTTCACTTCCTTAGTTAAATATATCCCTAGGTATTTTATGTTCTTTGTGGCTATTGTGAAAGGTGTTCAGTCTTTGTTTTGTTTCTGTTTGACTGTTGTTGGTGTATAAGAATGCTACTGATTCATGTACAATGATTTTTCAACTGAGACTTTGCTGAATTAATTTATCAATTCCAGTAGTCTCATGGAAGAATCTTTGGGGTTTTCTATATGTAAGATATATCATCAGCAAAGAGCAATAATTTGACTTCTTCTGCCCCAATTTGGATGCCCTTGATTTCCTTGTCTTGTCAGATTGTTGTGGCTGGGAATTCCAGCATTATGTTGAATAGAAGTGGTGATAGAGGACAACCTTATCTGGGTCAAGTTCTAAGCACAAACGATTTCAGTCTTTCCCTGTTCAGTATCACTTTAGCTGTGTGTTTGTCTTATATGGCTTTTATCATTTTAAGGTAAGTCCCTTCTATTCCTATATTGTTAAGTGTTCTTATCAAAGTGTGTTGAATTTTCTCAAATGCTTTCTCTGTGTCTACTGAGAGGATCATATGGTCTCTGTTTTTACTTCTCTTTTATGTGGTGAATTATATTTATAGATTGTGTGCAGAATAAGCACCCGTTTCTCCCTTTTATGTATGGTTGAATCGGGTGTGAAACTGTCTGGTCTGGGATTTTTTTAAGGAGGTTTTTTTATTGCTGCTTCAATTTCGGTACTTAATATTGGTCTGTTTACCATTTCTATTTGAAGCTAGGGATGCTGTGTGTTTCTGAGAATTTTCCATTTCCTCCACACTTTCAATATTATGTACATAGAGATTTTTACATTATTCAGAGGTGATGTTTTGTATTTCTGTGGTATCAGTTGCAATTACTCCTTTTTCATATCTGATTGAATTTATTAGAGTCCTTTCTTTCCTGCTTCTGGTTAATCTAGCCATAGTATTTCAATTATGTTTATCTTTTCAAAGAACCAGGTTTTTTTCCCATTAATCTTTGCTATAGTTCTTTTGTTATCAATTTCATTTAGTACTGTTCTGATCTTGTTTATTTCTTTTCTTCTTCTGGGTTTGGGATTGGTTTGCTCTTTTGTTCCTAGTTCTTTGAATCAATTCATTCAATTGTTGATTTGTGATCTTTTTGTCTTTTGGATGTAGGTATTTTAAGGCTATGAATTTTCCCCTCAGGACTGCTTTAGCTCTGTCCGACTGATTTTGATAACATGTTTCCTCTTTATCATTTAGTTCAAAGAACCTTTTGATTTCCATCTCAATTTCCTCCTTGTCTCAATAAACTTTCAGTAGTGATGACAGTTTCTGTTGAAGTTGGTTTCTCATTTTATTCCAGTGTGGTCTGAGAAGATGCATGGTATAATTTTTATTTTATTTTTTTTAATTTGTAGAGACTTTTTTTGGCCTAGAATATGTTTAATCTTAGAGAATGTCCCATGCACTGATGAGAAGAATGTATATTCAGTGCTTCTCGGGTAGAAAGTTCTGTAAATGTATGTTAGGCCCATTTGTTACATAGTTCCACTTAAGTCCTTGTTTTTGTTGTTGTTTATTTTCTGTTTGGAGCATCTGTCCTGTTCTGTTAGTGGGCTGTTGATTTCCACAGCTATTAAGGTGCTGTTGTTTATCATTTTGTTTAGATCAAGTAGGATTTGCACAATAGATACTCACCAACGAGTATAAAGTTATCCAAAAGCTAAAGCTCAAAGGCCAGATACCACAATGTCTCAAGACATAAAGCAAAGCAACAAAGTTCTACTCCACTGAATGAACAGAAATCCGCTTCACTTATCAATTATTTCAATAAATGTTAATGACTTTAGCTGCCCACTGAAGGGACATGGGCTGGCAGAATGGATAAATAAATATGCAGAGCCAAGTATCTGCTGTCTTCTGGAAACACATCTAATCCAAAAGGATTCATTCACACTCAAGGTGAAGGAATGGAAAACAATACTCCACACAGATAGAAACCAAAATAAAGCTGGTGTAGCAATTCTCATATCAGATAACTTCATCTTCAAATGAACAAAAGTAATGAAAGACTGATGGTCATTATATAATGGTAAAGGGAACAATTCAACAAGAAAACATAACAATTCTGAATATTTACCCACAAGAGCACTGAGATCTTAAATTATGGTTCTAATAAAAACAGTGAATTAAGTTTCTAGCTTCCTAGATAGTGGGGGATAATTCTAAGTTTGGTCTCTTGCATATATACTCTGCTACATTAAGAAACCTTTTTGCTGAAACCATGTTCTTACAATGAATGACCTTTTATTAGGAATTCTATCTTGGTCTTCACAGTTAGGCAAGATTAGTTTTCTCTAACTAATCTTTCCGAATATTTCTGCCTAATATGTCAGTTAAAAACAGTTTGTTTCTGGAATATCTGCTTTCAAGGAGGAAGGCAACACTGGGAGATAAGAATATGTTGTGCTTTGGGATCAGAATGATAAATGATTAAACAGATATTATGGCAATTTGAAAGAAAACAAGGGCATGTGTTATGAATATTGTGATCCCCTTCCCATCAATTAACTGTGAATATCCTGATTTTTTTCTGGTATCCATACCTCTTCCATATAGCCCTTGTGCCTGGAGAAAGTAAACTCTGTCTCTGGCTTCTAGAATGAATCAAGTGAAAGGGAGGTAAGATAGCATAATGTCATTTATTGCCAAAATATAGTTTTAGGAGTAAGCCAGTTTTAGGGGTAAAAAATGATAAAAATCAGTGCAATAAGTAGGAAAGCATATAATATAATATATGATAATTTATGTAATTAATTAGGACACATTTAGGAGATGAAAGAGGATGCTCTTAATATAATAATAACAGCAAAATATTAGACATAACCTGGTACTGTCTCATAAACTAGAACATAGGAGGATCCAACCAATAAGATATGAGAAGTGTGCTGGAAGATTCTGAAACAGAAGTTCTCTTGTTGTGAGTATATATCCAAAGGAAATAAAATCAGTATCTCAAAGAGATGTCTGCACCCTATGCTAATCACATAATTATTCACAATAGCCAAGATATGGAATAAACCTAAGTGTCCCTCAATGGTTGAATGGAATAGGAAATATATATGTATGTATACATATATACATACATATCACTATGTACATATATACACATATATGCATATATACACATATATACATACTTATATGCGTATAAGAAAATATCATTAATGATAAAAAAGGAAATTATGCAAGTTGCGACAACACAGATAGACAAGTAATGAATAATCTTATATGTGGAATCTAAAAATGTTGACTTCATAGAAATAGAGTAGAATGGTGGTTTCCAAGGGATGGGGGTGGGGGAAATGGAAAGATGTAGGTCAAAAGATACAATCTTTCAGTATAAAATAAACAAGTTCTGAGGATTTAACATATAAAATGGGTGGTTATGGATGTGTTAATTAATTTTATTATCATTATAAAATGCATATGCATATAAAATCATTATATTGTACACACCTTGAATATATACAATCTTTGTCAATTAAATAATTAATTTTTAATTTTTTTCCTTGTTCTACAGAGAAGGCTTGTAAATCTTAGTTTATCCATGTCATATGTCACTTCTGTGATTTCTGTTTATTTGTCTTAGCTATCATAAAGATAAAAGGCTAAAAAAATTAGACTCATTGAAAATTGTCTTGTTTAAATGAACTCATTCAATTATTTCAACCTTCTTACTAACTAAATAACATTCTATTCACTTTAATTAGTACAAAATTTTAGTAGATAAAGCTCTGTGGTACTTTGTAAACTTTACCCTTTCTGAAAGAAATGGGGTGATGAAAAATAGAAGAAGGGTGGTACTTCTCCCTTCACAATCTCAACAACAGCAACAAAACACAAAATCATATATCATTTCTTTGAGAGTCATAAGTGTGACCATGAGTCCAAATGAATTTTTACTAAAGATGATCAAAGAAGTTTACTGTCAATATGAGTAATTTTAAGAACTACAGGAGCAAACAATGTCAAGTTTTAACTTTCACCTGACTTATAGCAAATTAAAAGTGAAGGAAGGTAAGAAGAGTAAGAAGTTGTTAATGAAAAGAACAGAATTGTTTTTTATTATTAATTATCTTTCCCTTCAATCAGTGAACTGAGCTCAGTTCTTGGAAAAAAAAAAAACACTATCCCTACAGGGCACACAAGGTCCAATATCTTCCTCCTTCATGCTTAATAACCTTGTATGTGAAGAACCAATCTAATTTGTGGAAACAAATTGCTCCTTGGGGTATGTTATTTCAACCCAACGTGAATATATTACTCACTTTTAAAGTAGCAATAAAGATTATATAAGATGCAATTCATTATTTTTCTAACTGTTTCATGATTCCATGGGAAGGTGAGGCTTAAATCACATACAGGATGTGTACCTTAATTAAGTTGCCTTTAAAATCAAATATAATATAATTTTAACATGAAAATGTCACTCAAGGGAAACATTTCATTTACAAAGACAATTAATGAAATTTAAAATAAAATATATTGGTTAGAGGAATATAGAACATGTAAATTCTGGTCAGCACTAAAATTGCTGCTAGAGACTTAAATATGGACTCCTCTTACTAATACACTAAGAAATCATATTAGTTTTGAAGTTCATGCAAAGACTTCAGGAAGACAAAATTATGCCAGGACATACAAATATATAATATATTAAATATATCATCCCAAATTAAAAAGAATGGGGAATACCAGGAAATAACTTAGATTACTAGGACCCTGTAGGCCTAAATTCTTGACTTGGCTTCACTAGTAGATGACTTGAAAATTGTGAGAGCTGCCTTATGTTTTTCTCATTAAATCATAAAAGACCCTTTATCTACCATGACACCGTCCAATTAATTAAATCCAGTATCCAAGGTCCTCCTCTATGACATAACCCCCAAACTAACTGTTCAGCCCTATCTCTTCCTTCTCTTTACCCACTTACACTGAGGTGGATGGAAACATTTGCTATTCCTAGCACATACACAATGTTTTCTTGTTTATGATTTTATTCATATTAGTCCATCTGGTTCAAATCCTTCTCTGAAATCTATCTACACACACAAACATACACACCCTGCCATAATTATTATATTATATATTTATGATATAAAATATGAGGTTTTGGTAAATATATACATTTTTGGTTGATTAAATTAATTTAATTAACATATCCATTACTTCACATACTTATACTTTTTCTGTGGTAAGAACATATAACATCTATTCTTTTAGCAATTTTCAGGTACATAATACATTTTTATTACCTAAAACCACCATACTATACAATAAATCTCTAGAACTTATTCTTGCTGGTTTTCATGAGTTCTAAATAGATTCTAGTTATCAACCTTTTATTGGAGATGTAGCAAGTGGATATTTCCTTCAATTGTGCAGGTTGTCTGCTCTCATAATAGTTCCTTTGGCTGTGCAGAAGTTTTTTAATTTGATCAGGTCCCATTTATTTTGTTTTTGTTGTTGTTGCTGTGATTGCCGTTGGTGACTTCTTCATAAATTCTTTGCCTAGGCCAATTTCTACAAGAGTTTTTCCAACATTTTCTTCTAGACTTCTTATAGTTTCATGCCTTAGGTTTAAGTCTGTTATCCACTGTGAGTTGATTTTTGTGAGAGGTGAAAGATGCAGATCCTGTTTCAGTCTTCTACATGTGAGTATCCAATTTTTCCAGCATCGTTTATTGAAGAGGGTTTCTTTTTCCCAGTGTATGCTTTTGTTTGTCTTGTCAAAGATTAGATGGCTATGTGAGGATGATTTTATATTTGGATTCTCAGTTCTGTTCCGTTGGTCTATGTCTTTGTTCTTGTGCCAGTACCATGTTGTTTTAGTTATCATAGCTTTTTAGTATAGCTTGAAGTCTGGTATATTGATGCCTCCCAATTTGTTCTTTTTGCTTAAGATTGCTTTTGCTATACAGGGTCTTCTCTGGTTCCATACAAAGCATAGAATTATTTTTTCTAGATCTGCAAAAGTTATGTTGGTGTTTTAATAGAGATTGCATTGAATCTGTAGAAAACTTTGAGTAGCATAGACATTTTAACAATGTTCATTCTGCTGACCCATGAGCATAGTTTTTTTTCCCACTCGTTTACATTCTCTGCTATTTCTTTCCTCAGTGTTTTGTAGTTCTCCCTCTAGTGGTCTTTGACCTCTTTAGTTAAATATATTCCTAAGTATTTTATTTTCTTTGTTGTTATTGTCAAGTGTATTGAGTCTTTCATTTGGTTCTCAGTTTTACTACTGTTGGTGTATAGGTATGCTACTGATATCTATACAATGACTTTGTATCCTGAGACTTTGCTGAATTTGTTTATCAATTCCAGTAGTATCATGACAAAATCTTTGGGGTTTTAAGAATAAAATCAAAAGATTCTTTGAACTAAATGATAAAGGAGACACAGTTATCAAAATCCTTGGTACACAGCTGAAGCAGTCCTGAAAGGAAAATTTATATCCATAAATGCCTACATCCAAAAGACTGAAAGATCACAATTCAACATTCTAATGAATTGTCTCAAGAAAGTGGAAAATGCTGAGCAAACCATTCCTAAACCCAGCAGAAGAAAAGCAATAACAAAGATCAGAGCAGAACTAAATGAAATTGATAATAAAAAACTATACAGAAGATTAATAAAACAAAAGTTGGTTGTTTGAAAAAATAAATAAAATTGATGTGCCCCTTGCAAGATTAATGAGAAGCAGAAAAGAAAAGACTCTAACTAGCTGAATCAGGAATGAAGAAGGAGAAATTACAACTGATACCACAGAAATACAAAATATTGTCTATGAATACTATAAAAACCTTTATGCACATTAACTTGAAAACGTGGAGGAAATGGACAAATTCTTGGAAGCACAAAGCCTCCATAGACTCAATCAGGAAAAAATAGATTTCCTGAAGAAACCAATATTAAGCACTGAATTTGAAGCAGCAATAAAATACCTTCCTGAAAAGAAAAGTCCCACACCACATGGTTTCATACCAAATTTTTACCAGACCTACAAAGAAGAACTGGTTTCTCTCCTGCAGAAATTGTTCCACACATTGATAAGGACGAAATTTCCCCTCAACAAATTTTATGATGCCAACATCACCCTGATACCAAAACCATGAAAGAACTCAACAACGACAAAAAAAGAAAACTACAGGCCAATATTCCTTATGAATATAGATGCAAAAATTCTCAAAAGAATCCCAGCAAAACGAATTCAGGTGCTTGTCAAAAAAAAAAATCCATTATGATCAAGTGGGTGCCTTTCCAGAGATGCAGGGATGGTTCAACATACGCAAATCTATAAATGTAATTCAACACATAAATTGAAGTAAAAATAAAGACCTTATGATCCTCTGAATAGATGCAGAAAAAGTATCTGACAGAATTCAGCAACTTTTTACAATAAGAACGCTTAACAAAATAGGCATAGATGGGACTTACCTAAAAATGCTACTAGCCATATATGACAAACACACAACCGACATCATACTGAGTGGGGAAAAATTGAAAGCATTCGCACTTAGAACTGGAACCTGACAAAGTTGCCTTCGATCACCGATTCTCTTCAACATAGTGCTGGAAGTCATAGCCAGAATAATCACACAAGAGAAGGAAATTAAGGGCATCCAAATGGGGACAGAAGTGGTCTAACTATTGCTCTTTGCTGATGATATGATTTTATATCTAGAAAACCCCAAAGATTCTGCCATCAAGAATATTTTAAATTACTGGCTGTTTGAGATAAAAAAAAAAAAAAGCATTGGTGGTGGCTTTCCCTCTATCTGCATAAACCAGACTGAGTGACCAAAAGATCAAAGGGGGCAATTGACTTCCCTTCCTCTCCCTGTTATCTCAATGTATTGCAGGAAAGAAGATCAACAATGCAACCAAACCTGGTCCAAATTATTTTAAACACAATACTTGTCTCTCAAGTTAATTTACAAGTCAATCTGTTTCTCCCATCCATTTGTCCTCCCTAACACCATTTGTCCCCCCTAAACATGATTACCTGCACCCCTCATTTTCCCTCCCCTCCAGAAAGACAGGTATAAAAATATCTGTACTTCATTGGTGTATTGAGTAATCACTCTGTGATTCTCCCCATGTGTATGGTAAATATATCTTTCTCTTATTAATCTGCTTTAATCATGAGTTGATCTTCCAGTGAAATTTCTGGGGAAAGAGCATGTTTTTCCTCACCCTTATAATATATTTAACTCCACAATCAAAACACATAGATTGAATAGATGAAAAAACAAGATCCAACTATAGAGATTCAGTTTTAATTTAAGGACACACATAGGCTGAAAGTTAAGGGATGGAAAAAGAAATGCTATCAAATGGTAACCAAAGGAGAGAAGAGATAGCTATTCTTATATCAGACAAAAGACGTTAAGTCAAAATTGCCCAGAAGAGACAAAGAAGGACGTTAAATAATGATTAAAGGATCAATTTACCAGCAAAACATAACAAATTTATATGCATCCAACATCAGAGTACCTAAACATAGAAAGCAAGCATTGACATAACTGAAGGGAGATACATATAACAAAACAAAAATAGAAGATTTTAATATCTCACTTTCAGTAATGAGTAGAATATCCAAAAGAAAATGAATAAAGAACCAGGAGACTCAACAAACACTATAGACCAAATATACCTGACAGACATATACAGAATACTCCACCAAACTTCAGTAGAATACAAATACTTTTCAAGTACACAAATGATTCTCCAGAATACATCAAATTTTAGGTCACAAAACAGGTTTTAACAAATTTAAGAGAACTGAAATCACGCCAAGTGTTTTTTCCAAACACATGGAATGAAACTAGAAATCAATAGAAGAAAAACTGAATAAAATGTAAATATTTATAAATTAATATACTCTTAAATCACAAATGGTCAAAGAAAAAAACAAAAATGAAACTATAAAATATCTTTAGACAGATGAAAATGAAAACAAAACAGAACAAAACTTAGGGGATGAAGCAAAACCAATGGTAATTGGAAATTTTATAATGATAGAAGCCTAGAAAAGCAAGAAATATTTCTAATAACCTTAATTTACACCTCAATGAACTATAAAAAGAAGAACAAATTAGGCTCATTGCTAGGAGAAAGAAAGAAATAATAAATATTGAAGCATAAACTAATGAAATAGAGAATAGAAAAACAAAAGGAAAAAATCAATGTAAGAGAGCTTTTTAAAGATAAAATCAACAAACCTTTAGCTAGACTATTAAGAAAAAGAGAGGGAAGACTCAAATAAAATCAGAAATGAAAGAGAAGACATTAAAATGATACCACAGAAATAAAAGGGGTCATAAAAGACAACTATGAAAAATTATACACCAACAAATTGGATAACCTATCAGAAATAGATAAATTCTTAAAAATATACAGCTTACCAATACTGAATCATGAAGAAATAAAAAATCCCAACAGACCTATAACAGGTAAGAATATTGAATCTATAATCCAAAACCTCCCAACAATGAAAATTCCACAACTAGACGGCTTCATTGATAAATTCTACCAAACATTTAAAGAATTAACACCAATTCATCTCAATCTCTTCCCCAAAAATTGAAGAAGAGGGAACACTTACAAACCCATTTTATGAGCCCAGTATTACCCTGGTACCAAATCCAGTCAAAGACACCACAAGGGAAGAAAAAAAAATAGAGGTCAATATCACTGCTGAACATAGATGTAAAAATTATCAACAAAATACTAGCAAATCAAATTCAACAGCATAGTGAAAGATTATACACCATAACCAAGTGAGATTTATCATTGGGATGCAAGGATGGTTCACCATATGAAAAGAAATTAATGTGATACATCACATTAATAGAATTGAGCACAAAAATCACATGATTATCTTGATAGATGCTGAAAAAAATCTGATGAAATTCAATACCCTTTCATAATAAAAATTTTAATTATGAATAGAGAGAAATTCTTTCAACATTTTAAAGGCCATATAAAAAAAGCTCACAGCTAACATCATAATCGATTGTTAAAAGTTGAAATCTTTTCCTTTAGCATCAAGACACAGGCAAGAATGCTCACTCTTGCCACTTCTATTCATCATAGTACTGGGAGACCTAGCCAGAGCCATTAGATGAAACAAAGAAATATATGGCATTTAAATTATAAATAAAGAAGTAAAGTTATCTCTGTTTGCAGATGAGATGATCTTATGTGTAGAAAACTCTAAAGATTATACATACACTCACAAACATGCACATACTATTAGAACTAAAAATAATTCAGTAAATTTGCAGGATAAAAAATTAACATAAAAATCTATTGCACTTCTATACGTGAACAATCTATTTGAAAAGAAATTAAGAAACAGTACTATGTAGGATATCATCAAAAGAATAAACTAAGGAGGTGAATGGCTTTTACACTGAAAAGTAAAAAAAAAATTGATGGAATAAGTAAAACAAAACAGAAATAATTGGAAAGACATCTTCTGTTCCTGTAGCTGACTTAATATTGTTAAAATATCTGTAATACCGAAAACAATCTTCAGAGTCAATGTGATCCCTATCAAAATTCCAATGGTATTACCTGCTACATTAAAAAAACTCTCATTAAAATGCAATAATAAAAAAATTAAGTATCACAGAGCATCAAGCTTCCATTTCAAAATGGGTAAGAAAATGTTGTTTCTCAAAATATTTAAAAAATACAGCAAAGTGCTGATCAAACAAATGGCTATTGAATGAGTCAATGTTATAAATAGAATTCGTTTGTAATACATCACTGTACCATATAAAAATGGTTTCAATACACAGAGTATCTACAGTAGTTTAGAAGAAACTAATTGATAAATGGTAGAAGAAAACTCTTGAGAGGGATAAGTGGAATTTTAAGCTGAATGTATTTCTACTCTCTGATTTTATAGCAGTTGTCTAATTCTCTACACATGAAACAGTCTTCTCTTGTGTTATCTGTAATGAAGAGATAAGAATAAAGCAAAGTAATTCGCCTTAGAATCTGGCACGTGAGCCTCAATACCACAACTATATATTGATAAAAATATCTCTCTGTGGTACACACAATATTTTTGAGACTGGATGGAAAATTGTATAGCTAATTTCCAAAGAGGATACATCTCCATCATACTTCAATATGTCTGTGCAGTTTATCCATCATGACTGAAGCAAAATCATTAGTTGTCAGAGCTATCAGTCTAAGCAGATAGATATACAATAGGAACCTAATCTAACACCAAAAATATAGGCTGTACTTCCTCATTAACATTAACCATCTCAAGGTTATTTTAAGTTATTTTCCCCATTGTAATAAGCAGCTCAAGTGTTATGATAAAACGAAGCATATATTGACTTTTCAGTCCTAAAAGAAAGTTGTTTTTGTTTTTGTTTTTTAGTTTGTTGAAGGAGTAGACAAATAAACTTAAAGAAAAAAAATGACAGCAGGCCCACTGTTGTGCCTGAAAAAAAATTAAAGGCTATAGGGTTTTTTTGACACTGGCAGTCTCTGGTCTTCTGTTTGATATTGCATCTGTAGTGACAATTTACCTGTAAACAATCCAAGTATTTAATAGGGGAATAGCAGAGGCTGGTTTTAACCAACAGGTATAAAACAAAAGTATTCGACAATTGTCAGTGCATTTAAAAGAGTTTTTTTAAAGGACAGTATAACAAGTGTTCCTTAACCAGCTAGCATTTTAAGGCAGATGATGTTTTTTGGCCCTTTGTTGAACTAGGACTAGGAAATGATTGATTTAAGTCCAATTTGCAGCTAGTTGAGTCATGAAAGAGCAAAGCTGTGCTATCACACCAGATGGCAACTTGTTAATATGTCATGCTTTCAATAATACTCTAGCAACTGTCTTCTAGATGGCAAAATGAAATTGTAGGATTTCTTTTCTCATCAGAAAATAGAGGCTTTTGTTACTGACCATTGTAGAAACTTGACAATGAAAAGTGCTTAGATCCTGCAATTGTGTAAAATCTGGAGAATTTTCTAGACTAGAGATAAAGTCAGCTAGACACATGATAAAATTAATGTCTGTGTTCCTCTTTAATGAGTTAAGTGTCCAATAATTATCATATTACCTTAACTACTTGTTGTTGTTAAATACACCAAATGATCAGGCTATTACTACAGAAGTGACAATGACTATGGTAACAATACTGTTGCTGAGTTTTCATAATCTAGAGAACTATCTCATAAACAAATCTCTTGACCATTACTCTATCAATGTGCAAATTTAATTCATTGATTTACTTAGTCTTGGGAAGATGTTATAAAATGATGTATGTTCAGATAGGAATTAGCTAAATTAAAACCTTCCCTAGGCTTCCATGATGATAGACACTTTAAAAATCTGCTACTAGTATACATATGAAGTGAATATGCTTATGCAGTGATAGGTATCTGCATTAACTCTGAATTTAAACACCAGCTTTTTTTTTTTTTTTTGAGGCAGAGTCTCACTTTGTTGCCCTGGATAGAGTAAGTGCCGTGGCGTCAGCCTAGCTCACAGCAACCTCAAACTCCTGGGCTCAAGAGATCCTCCTGCCTCAGCCTCCTGAGTAACTGGGACTACAGGCATGTGCCACCATGCCAGGCTAATTTTTTCTATATATTTTTAGTTGTCCAGATAATTTCTTTCTATTTTTTTTTTTTTTTTAGTAGAGACGGGGTCTCACTCTTGCTCAGGCTGGTCTCAAACTCCTGAGCTCAAACAATCCGCCCGCCTCGGCCTCCCAGAGTGCTAGGATTACAGGTGTGAGCCACCGCGCTTGGCCGCACCAGCTTTTTATTTAATAACATGGATATTTTGAATGCCATCCTATAAAATAAAATAATGATATGATAATTAGATGGATTGAAATTTTTAAGTAAAATGTAGTAATTTTGCATCGTAGAAAAAGTAGACCATTGGTATGTTGTGTTACGCCTAATTTCTCCACAAAGAGATAAAGAATTCAGTACATCAGTCATGGCTATTGTAATTATTTGCTTTCACATATAGCATTGTCTTGAAAAGCTTGCATTTACAACTGGTCAAGCAAACCACTGATATGCAATTTAAAGGCATAGCTTGTAGGTACATAGAGTAGTGGTGGAAGGAGTTAAATAAATCCATTAAATAAATGAACTGCACTTTAAGGCCAACAACAGAAAACTCTATATACAGAATTCATAAAGACAACCAAAGTAGCAAGGTCTGGAGTCACTTCAGTTTTCTTTAGAAAATTATTATTAAGACAGGATTAAAACTGCATTACATTTAATAATTGTGAATATACAGTTTGATTACATCACTTCCTTGATCAGAAAGTTTTGGTGTCTCCTTATTGCAATCGGAATAATGTACAACCTCCTAAACAAGATATCTCTCAATGGAAACTCTGCAATAACCCCTAATGGGTTTTTGTGTTTCCACTTTTGCTTCTCTTGACCTTGCACTGTTCTGAAATCCATTTTCCACACACCTAGCACTCAGCATGATATATTTAAAACATAATTCTATTACTGCCCTCTTCAAAACGTCCAAGCAGCTTCCTATCATGCACACCATTATCATCACTGACACTTATTGAGCACTTACTCTGTGCTAGACCCTGTTCTATGTGCTTTATGAGGTATTCTCTGCTCATTTAGTGAAACAAAACCCCCTTAACATGGCTGCCATGCCCAGCATAAGGACATTGCCTACCTCAAGGTATACCACTCCCTTATCTCAATTCTCTTTAGTTTTATTGGCCTCTTTATTGTTCTGGGAGCACACCCAGCTCATTTCTGTTCTTGGCCTTTGAGCTAGCTGCTCTCTCTGCTTCTAATATTCTTCACCTAGCTCTAGGGAATACTGCCTCCTTTTTAGCATCTGGAAGTTTAAATTGCGCAGTTACAGTTGTCAGTTCAAATGTCATTCCCTCAAAGAGAACATCTCTTATCCCTTCATCCAAAGTAGATCTTGCCTTCCTCACCTTGCAGTCTCTGTATGACATTATCTAGTTTGACTTTGCTATCTGAGATTATCTTACTTATTGAATTGTTTAGATTTTAAAAATTTTGTATTTTCCTATAAGAAGTTAGAATACATGACATATGGGATGCTGTCTTGGTCTCCACCATTTTCCCAGCACAAGAGGAGTATATGGCAGCAACATAATAAATATTTGTTAAATTAATGAAATAAGGAATCTCTTCAAGGTGTTTATCTTAGTCTGTTTTCATTGCTATAATGGAATACCTAAAGCTGGACAATTTATAAAGAAAATAGGTTTATTTGGCGTATGGCTCTGCAGGCAGTACAAGAAGCATGGTGCCAGCATATGCATCTGATGAGGGCTTCAGGGTGCTCCCACCCATGGAAGAAGGGAAGGGGAGCAGGCATCACATGGTGAAAGAAAGGAAGAGAGAGAGAGAGAGAGAGAGAGAGAGAGAGAGAGAGAGAGAGAGAGAGAGAGAGAGAGAGAGAGGAGGGAGGTGCTGGGCTCTTTTTAACAATCAGTTCTTGCAGGAACTAATAGAGCAAGAACTCACTCATTAGTGCAAAGACGGCCCCAAATCCTTCATGAAGGATCTACCCCCATGGTCCAAATACCTCCCACTAAGCCCCACCTCCAACATTGGGTATCAAATTCAACATGAGATTTGGAGGGGACAAATATCCAAACTATATCAGTGTCCCCAATATGCATTTTAAAACTTATTGGTAGGCCGGGCGCAGTGGCTCACTCCGGTAATCCTAGCACTCTGAGAGGCCGAGGCGGGTGGATCGCTCAAGGTCAGGAGTTCGAAACCAGCCTGAGCAAGAGCAAGACTCCGTCTCTACTAAAAAAATAGAAAGAAATTATCTGGACAACTAAAAATATATATATAGAAAAAATTAGCCGGGCATGGTGGCACATGCCTGTAGTCCCAGCTACTTGGGAGGCTGAGACAGTAGGATTGCTCGAGCCCAGGAGTTTGAGGTTGCTGTGAGCTAGGCTGACGCCACGGCACTCGCCCCAGGCAAGAGAGTGAGACTCTGTCTCAAAAAAAAAAAAAAAAAAACTTGTTGGTAATTATTTTCAATCATTTACCCTGTGCTCTAGAAATACTTCATTCTTTGTTATCTCCCAAATAAAGCCATTGCTTTTCTCTTTATGCATCCTTACCTATGATGTTCCTTATTCCTAGAAATATAATCCACATGAAAATTTCCAATTAAAATCACAACCATTCTTTAAAACCCTGCTCAAATGCTATTTTTTAAGTTAAATTTTTGGTTTCCTCAAGGCAGAGAGCATCTGTTCCTCCTCTGTGTAGTCACAGCACTTTGTAAGTCTCTTACAACTTATTATATTTTCTTATACTATCATTCCTATGATACATATATGCATCCATGTCATGTTTTCAGGGACTTTGCTTTGCCTCTATTTATATAGCAGGGAATCTACCAGAAGGGCAACTCAACAGTATTTAAATGTGTGGGTGTTTTTTTCCAAGAAGTGTATAAGTGTACTTTCAGGAGATTTTGAATTGACTAAGAAAAGGCTATCTTCCCACTTGTGGGAAGTTAGTTTCCAAAAATGAAAAGGGGTCAGGAATTCTGGGTCCATAAGGCAACTACACTGAAGGAAATGATTGCAAAGAGCTACAGAATTTGGAGCTTATGACTGCTGAGGCATGAGATCTTTTAGCTGAAAATAACTGTGGGATCATCATCCTACAAAGAATTGTCCAAAAAGAACTATGCTACTGAACCTGTGAACTCATGGCAGCATCTTGTGAAAAAGACTCAGCTTCCAATGTGTTTCACATTAATAACTTAGACCCAACCTTCACAAGCAGCTTTTGCCAAGGTCACTATGTATGGTTGTACAGGGGCCACCATTTACAAAGACTATGATATGAATCCCATACTCTGGAGTTTTATGTGCATAACTACACAACTATTCACAGTACCATAAGCTCTCAATGCTTTAGCAATGTTCCACA
This sequence comes from Indri indri, assembly GCA_004363605.1. NCBI lineage: Eukaryota > Metazoa > Chordata > Mammalia > Primates > Indriidae > Indri > Indri indri. Next base: position 29,897 of record RJWJ010004829.1, on the reverse strand, counting down.
TTTCTCACTATAATAAATTGTGTCTTATCATCCAAATAATGAATAAAGCATCTCAAATCGCCACTACTTCATGTGTGTGAGGTGGATTACACCAAAACCTATCCTATCCCCATTACTCTGATACTAACTAGGCTATACTTGACTATATAGAAGAAAATAACTTTATGACAAAAAATGCTGTTCGGTTTGGTGGGGAGTCTTCTCATTGAGTATAACACTGAGAAGTGAGCATCTTCCTGTGAAGAATCACCAAGAAAACAGGTGATGTCACTCAGCTTTCCTGTTTCATACACTTCAACAACAGCCAATGTACTTATGTTGTAATCAACATAATATTATTAATAAAAAGGGCGACCAAAAGGAACCAGACACTTTCTCACTCTAACTTCCCCCAAAAAGCTATTCAAAAGAGCTTGGATATCCCTGGACAGCAGAATGAGAAGAGAGAAATAATTGGAACTTTGGAAGCTCAAAGGACCCTTGGGAGATTCAATGGAAACAGGAAGACACCATGACATGCAGTCATCAGACTGACCAAAATATCCACTAAAGAGGCCCTTCTATGAGCTGTAAGGTGAAAGAAACAAGTAACATACAAAGGAAAGTCCATCCGAATAACACCAGACTTCTCAACTGAAACCTTATAAGCGAGAAGAGACTGGGGCCCCATTCTCACTCTTCTGAAACAGAATAATCCCCAGCCTAGAATCTCATACCCTGCAAAACTAAGTTTTGTATACAAAGGAGAAATAAAGACATTCTCAGATAAGCAAAGACTGAGGGAATTCACCAAGACAAGACCTGCCCTCCAAGAAGTACTCAGAACAGAGTTACATACAGATCAGCACAATAAACACTCATGAATGTAAAACTACTCAAAAGCTAAAGATCGAAGGACAGATACCACAATGGCTCAAAAGAGAAAACAAAGCAACGAAGTTCAACCCAACAGGATGAACAAAAATTTGCCCTACCTATCAGTTCTCTCAATAAATGTGAATGGCTCGAACTCCCAACTCAAGAGTCATAGACTGGCCGAATGGATAAAAAAATACAAGCCAAGTATCTGCTGTCTTCAGGAAACACATCTAACCTGCAAGGATGCATTCAGACTCAAGGTAAAGGGGTGGAAATCAATATTTCAAGCAAACAGAAGCCAAAAGAAGGCTGGTGTGGCAGTTTTGATCTCAGATAACTTAGTTTTTAAATCAACAAAAGTGATGAAAGACGCAGAGGGTCACTATATAATGCTGAAGGGTACAGTTCAAAAAGAAGACATAACAATTCTAAATATGTATGCACCCAACTTAGGTGCACCCAGATTCATAAAGCAAACTCTACTTGATCTAAACAAATTGATAAACAGCAACACCGTAATAGCCGGAGACTTCAACACCCCACTGACAGCACAGGAGAGATCCTCCAAACAGAAAATTAACAAAGAAATAATGGATTTAAACAGAACTCTAGAACAAATGGGCCTGACTGACATTTACAGGACTTTCTACCCCAAAATACCGAATATACATTCTTCTCATCAGCTCATGGGACATTCTCTAAAATTGATCATATCCTAGGACACAAAGCATGTCTCAAAAAATTTTAAAAAATAGGAATCATACCATGTATCTTCTCAGACCACAGTGGAATAAAAGTAGAAATAAAACCTAATAGAAACTCTCATTTCTATACAGTCATGGAAACAAAACAACCTTCTGCTGAATGGTTACTTCATAAATGAAGAAATCAAGATGGAAATCAAAAAATTCTTTGCACTAAATGACAGAAGAGACACAAGTTACCAAAATCTGTGGGACACAGCCAAAGCAGTCCTGAGAGGAAAGTTTATTTCCATAAATGCCTATATCCAAAAGACAGATCACAAATAGACAACCTAATTAATCGACTCAAAGAGCTGGAAAAAGAAGAACAGACCGACCCCAAACCCAGCAGAAGAAATGAAATTAGTACGATCAAATCAGAACTAAATGAAATTGACAACAAGAAAACTATACAGAAGACTAATAAAAGAAAAAGTTGGTTCTTTGAAAAAATAAACAAAATTGACACATCTTTGGCTAGACTAATGAAAAGCAGAAAAGAAAAATCTCTAATAAGCTCCATCAGGAACAAAAAAAGAGAAATTACAACTGATGCCACAGAGATACAAGATATAATCTATGAATACTACAAAAACCTTTATACACACAAACTGGAAAGTGTGGAGGAAATGGACAAATTTTTATCCCTGTTCTTGATACCTATAAAAATTATTATGTTGTCTTATTGTCAGTTTTTTATACCTTCCGTTTATCCTTGATTCCTATTTTTCCCTTTTCTCTTACCATTAAATTAATGGCTCATCTTTCCTTGTTTTTCTACAGCATCTCACTTTCAGACCCTAAGTGTTAGATATGCTCAAGTCCATTCCAAAGTTCCTCTGACTGTGTAACAATATCCACCATGTTTTTGTTTTTTTTTTTTTCATTTTTGTCTTTGCAATTTATTACTTGCTAGTGGGAAAAGAGGTGACAGAGGGAATTCCAGGCATCAGGGGAGGCGATGTTGGGCAAAATACAGAGAAAAAAGTATTTTTTGAAGACCCTTCCCATAACTATCATAAAACATGATGCAGTCCCATGGTAAAAATTTCCACACAATCAATGCAGGTAGGAATTGAAAAGTACATTTATCTTTCTAAAAGGGTTAATAATATAAAGCAATACAAAGGCAGTTATTCTCTGGATTCTCATAATACTATGACTATATTTCAACTATGGTGAAAGTCAATAACCATTTGTCCTCTATCTACAAACTATTCATGACAGCAACAAAATAACAAACCAAAAGCAAACCAGTGGCAAACACTTTGGGTAGTAGCCAGTGTGTTATAAAGGTCACTGGATTAGAAAAATTACAAGTTAGGGCACTGAATAAGTTTCTGCCATTAACCCAGATGTATTTCACTTGAATTTCTGGGTAATCATAATTATGCGAAACTCAGATGACATTTTGAAAAAATAAATAGCTCTCTACCCATGGGTCTGACCTGATCAAGTTAATGAGGGTAATAGTATTTTAAACTTATTCATTCTTGACATACACTCAAGAGAAATCACAGATGATAGTGAAAATTAGCCAGAATTGGAAAAGAAGAAATAGAACTAATTACCAAATGAAGAAGACTGTTTTACATTTTGAAGGAAAACTGTATTTAAGTGTATAAATTATGCAATGATAAGGAATTTAAAAGTTAAAAGCAGTTGCATATTTCACCATGGCATAACCTTAATTGGGAACAGGAAAGAATAGATGGAAATAGATAACAACAACAAAACATAAGAAAGTAGATTCAAATAATATTAAACAAATAAGAAATGCATTTTAAAAGCAAGGTGCATATATAAGTTTCTCTAATTTTAACTATATATCTTATAAAAAGCTTTGAATTTAGCAAAATAGGACATTAACCGACTATAATTATGACAAAGCGTAGACAAAGTATTTTTCTGCCAGAAGTACATTGGCTTTAAAGGCTACATTAGACTGTAGAGTTACATCCATCTTTTAGCCCCTGTAAATGACCAGAGAAAACAAAGATGATACATAAATTCAAAGACTCATGGGTAATTAATAATTGCCTTATTACCTGTCCAATAAAATGTCTTTTGTTGTCATGTATATTTTCTGCAGTTTTACTTATAAGTTTTCATTTTCACAGTGATCAACATAGCACTGGGCAGAATCTTTCCTATTTAGCCAGTTAATGTGAATATTGAAAGTATTAATTCATTTTAATATTGTTTCAAAAAAAAAAACCTCTACAAACCTTATTTTTCTCATGTGAAAAATAAACATAATAAATATTCTGGCAATTAAGTAGGAAATGGTTTACTTTTGTCTTGCCACGATAGTAATTTAGTACAGGATGCTGGATGTCTATCACCAAAACCCCACTGTCCACCAAATTCTACAAGGGAGGAAGTTTATAAATAAATACCCTGGAATTTAGGGAATGGGAGGGGAGATCTGAAAAACAAACTGGAAATGCAAATCTATTTTGGAATGGAGAGATGATGGAAGTGAGAAGGCTAATAATTTTATCTCTTTAGTACATACAGAATTTTGAAATCAACAGTCAGGGAATACATATTATTCTCAAGCACACATAAAATATTTTCAAAATTGGAACATATACTAGATTATAAAGTATATTAATTTTGTATGGTTCATATCAAGTCAAGAATTTGGCTGGGCTACATTCTCATCTGGCACCTTGATTAGGGAAGGATCCACTTTCAAGTTCTTTCTGAAAATTTTCAGAATTTATTTCTTTGCAGTTGTAGAAATCATAGCAGCTTGTCTTTTCAAAACCAGCAAGGATAGAGATTATCTGCTGCTTCAAGCCTCTGACCACTAGACTTTCTTTTAAAGGACTTAATATGGTATCTCAGACTCACCCGTAATAATCTCCCTTTTGATTAACTTAAAGTCAAGTGAGTAGGAGCTTTAATTATATCATCAAAATCCCTTCCTCTTTGCCTTATAAGGTAAATTGACCAAGGACGTAACAACCTATTACTTTTTCCACATTTTGTTGGCTTGATGCAAGTCACAGACACTATCTACACTCAAAGGGAGTTGATAATATAAGGGCATGACTGACTGGGAGTGATGCAGGATGTGTCTGTCAAGCAAGTTTCAATAAACAGAAAGAATAGATAGCATGCAGACAATACTTTTGACACCTAACAGAAATAAGTTAGAAGTTAATAATAAAATAAACTTAAATATTCTATGTAATTATATATTTTTTTAAAAAATTCTAAATAATTAATCCTTCAAATAAAAAATATTAATAGAGATTTTTAAAATTAATGAGAACTAAATAATAATAAAGGCTTTTCCATCAAATTAGGGAACAGATAAAGTTTAAATTGGACACAGTACAAAGATTTTCACTATCACCAATTTTATTCTACATGATAATGGAACTCTAGGCAGCACAATAAGAAAAAGAAAAAGAAATTAAAGGCATAAGGATTGCAAAGGCAGTCATTAAGCTGCCTGTATTTGCAGATAAAGTTATTATCTACATAGGAATCTTAAATGAATCTACAGAAAAAGTGTTAAAATAAATATGAGTTTTATTAGGTAGCTAAAATCAATATTCAAAATCAAACACATTTTTATGAACTACAAAAAACTAGAAAACATTTTTCAAAAGTTACTATAGCATCAAAAAATGCCAAGTTTCTAAATATAAATCTAATCAAAGATAAGCAAGATCTCTACATGGAAAATAATAAAATTATATTGCTTTATTAAAGGATAACTAAATATAAATAGAGATATTCCTGTTCAGAATGAAAGACAACATCATCATGGTGATAATTTTCCTTCAAATTATTACAGTATGTAGATTTAGTGCAACTCCATCAAACTTTCAACAGCTATTCATGTAGCTTATTAGCTGGTTGTAACATTTTATAAAAAAATTAAACTCCAAGTTTAGCCAAGACACTTCTGAAGAAGACAATAGATTTGTACTACCAGCTGTTAGAAATATTATGGGACTATAGTAATTGAGGACAAAAAATTACAAATAGATAAAAATTTAGAAAGTAACTTACTGTTTTTTCAAAATTTATGAGGGGTTTAAAGTTATTTCACTTATATAATTTCATGTAGACATACACACACACACATGTATGTACATATCCGTATGTATATATACACACAGCAGAAACATGAGGCCCTTATATCAGGTAAAAAGAAGTCATGCCTGTGTGTATGTGTTCTATGAAAGAATTATTTCCTTTTGTTCAGCTTTATTGAAGTATAATTGACAAATAAAAATTATATACATTTAAAACACACAATACGATGCCTTGATATATGTATACATTGTGAAATGATTACCACGATCAAGCTAATTCAAATATCCAACACCTCACACAGTTACCCTTGTGTGTGTTTGTGTATGTGGTATTAATACGTAAGTTCTACCCTTTTAATAAATTTCAAGTATACAATATATTGTTATTAACTACTGTCACCATGCTGTACATTAGGTCTCCAAAACTTATTTATCTTACAAGTTTGTACCCTTTGACAAACATCTCCCCACCTCCCTGGGAAGATCTGATACAATCAGATCAACATTGTACTATTAGTCCCCCATATCTTGATCTATAGTTGATGCAACAAGAACTGATGGACACATTCTATGTGGGTAGTGCATTGCATTCCATAATTAAGGGATGGAAAATAATGAATTTTCTCCACTTATATAGAGGAGAGAAATGACCATCTCGTCCCCTTCAAAAAAAATGGGGAAAACGTTTGCTCTTTTGAGATAGAATGGAAAAGAGGCTGTATTCTTACCTTCACCTTTTGGAACATATATACATCTTTCTAAAGGTCAAATAAATCCTGGGTGCCTCCAGCTTCTCTGACACCATAACCTAGCAATATCCAAAAGTTCTGGATTTCGTCTTTTTGTCATCTAAGTATCAAGGGAGATAGTACTCTAGTCTTCATGAAATCGTGAGACTTAAACCTATGGACCTAGTCAAGACTGTAACCACTGGGGTCTTTCTGGAAAAGATAAGAGAAGTTTTATTATTCTTTCGAGTCAAAGCAATTCACAGGACAAATGGCTACAGATTTTACCCTCATGTTATGTGAAGAATCAAATGTTTCTAGAAGAAATGAAGGCAAACATGGTTTTGTGCCTCCATAGGCTAAGGCTTTTTAACAAGAGATTTGGGAAACACAGAAAAGTTTTATTTCCCCACATCTACACATACATAGAATATTGATATATGTCAAATATAGTATAATAGGTCAACAGAGAAAGAAAGAACTGTTTAAGAAATGCAGGTGGGAAAAATGGCTACTTATAGAGAAAAAGTGACACAGAATTTCTACTTCACACCATTCAAAAATTAACTGTAGATAATAGACTGAATAGTTTAAATATCAAAAATAAACCAGTAAAACATTTAATGGGAAGTATAGGCAAATATCTTTCTCACCTTAAGTAGAGAAGGACCTCTTAAACAAAACACAGAAACACTTAAGTATTTAAAAAAAATTATAATGTTGACTATATTAAACTTAATGGCTTTTGATCCATCAAACAATCCCTTTAGGAAAGGGAAAATACAAGCCATAGACTGAAAATAGAAAATATATTTGGAGCACATACAACCAGCAAAGAATAAGTATTGAAAATATGTACATAACTGCTATAAATAAATATGAAGAGAACAAATATAGAAAAATAATCAACAAAAAACCCTCAAAAAACAAAAATAGAGGCATTTCAAGACAAAGAAACATTTAAAGACAATATGAAAAGATTATCAACCTCATTAATTATCAGGAAAATGCAAAATAAAACCACAATGACAAGGATACCAATTTTCTCCACTGTTATTCAACATATTACTGAAAGTTCTCACCAGAGCAATCAAGCAAAAAAAAAGATAAAAGGCATCAAAATTTGAAAAGAGGAAGTCACATTGTTCCTGTTCACTGATGATATGAGCTTATATCTAAAAAACCCTAAATACTACACCAAAAAAAACTGTTAGATTTAATAAGTGAATTCAGTAAAGTTTCAGATACAAAACTAAATATACCAAAATCTGTAACATTTCTATACACCAATAATGATTTGGCTGAGAACCAAATCAAGAGGGAAATCCCATTAACAATAGCTGCAAAAACAAATAAACAAACAAAAACCTAGGAATATATTTAACTAAGGAGGTGAAAGATCTCTACAAGGAAACCTACAAAACACTGATGAAAAAAATCGTAGATGAAGCAAACATCAAAAAATATCCCATGCTCATGGATCAAAAGAATTAATATTGTTAAAATGACCATGGTGCTCAAAGTATTTTACAGGTTCAATACAATTCCTATTAACATCAACATCGTTTTCACAGAATTATAAAAAACAATTCTAAAGTTCATATGGAACCAAAAAAGAGCCCAAATAGCCAAAGCAATCTTGAGCAAAAAGAACAAAGCTGGAGACATCAAATTACCTGACTTTGAATTGTACGACAGGGCTACAGTGACCAAAACAGCATGGTACTTGTATAAAAATAGACACATAGATCAATGGAACAGGATAGAGAACCCAGAAATAAAGCCACATACTTACAGCCAACTGATCTTTGACAAAGTTGACAAGAACATACACTAGGGCAAAGACACTCTTTTCAGTAAATGGTGCTATAGACATTGGTTTGGCATATGCAGAAGAATAAAACTGGAGCCGTATCACTTACCATATACAAAAATCAACTCAAGATGCATTGAACACTTGAATGTAAGATTTGAAACTCTAAAAATACTAGAAGACAACCTACAGAAAACTCTTTTGGACATTGGTACATGAAAATAATTCATGACCAAGACCTCAAAAGGACAGGCACCAAAACCAAAATAAACAAATGGGATTAAACTACAAAGCTTCTACACAGTGAAAGAAATAATCAACAGAATGAACAGACAGCCTGTGCAATGGGAGAAAATATTTGCAAATTATACATCTGACAGGTAGCTAATATCCAGAATTTACAAGGAACTCAAACAACTCAACAACAACAACAACAAAGCCATTAACAAGTGGGCTAAGATCATGAATAGACATTTTTTGAAAGAAGGCAAACAAATGGCCAAAAAACACATGAAAAAATATTCAGCATCACTAATCAGACAAATGCAAATTAAAACCACAATGAGATACCATGTTATAGCAGTTAGAATGTCTAGTATTAAAAAGATAAAAAATAACAGATGTTGGCAAGGATGTGGAGAAAAGGGAATTTTTATACACTGTTGGTAAGAATGTAAATCAGTCCTTGTATGGAAAACAGTATGGAGATTTCTCAAAGAACTAAAATTAGAAATACTGTATGATCCAGAAATCCCACTTCTGGGTATCTACCCAAAGAAAAATAAATTGATATATAAAAAGGATAGGTGCAGTTTCATATTTATTTATAGCAGCATTATTCAAACAGACAAGAGATGGAATCAAAGTGTCCATCAATGGAGGATTGGATAAAGAAAATGTGATTATATAGAGAGATATATGTATAATATAAATATATGTATATATATTATATATATAAATATGTGTATAATCTCCACACATACACATAATGGAATACTATTCAGCTGTAAAACAGAATGAAATCATGTCTTTTGCTGCAACATGGATGGAAGTGAAAGCCATTGTCTTAAGTGAACCAACTCAGACACAGAAAGACAGATACTGCATGTTCTCACTTATAAGTGGGAGATAAATAATATATACATATGGAAGCAGAGTATAGAATGATGGATAATGGAGACTTGGAGGGGTTGGAGGATACCAGAAAGGTGGATGATGGGAGGTTGTTTGGTGGGTAAAACTTGTGTTGCTTCAGTGATGTATACACTGAAGGTCCTGACTTCAGCACAATGCAATATGCCAATGTAACGAAATTGCACTTGTACTATATGAATATATACAAATAAAAAATAGTGGGGAAAAACCCAGAACTAGAGAACACATTACACTCCTTCAATTAACCAGAAAAAAAATTAAAAGAAGGCCAACATCAAGTTTTAGAGAGATTTTGGATCAATTGTGTCTCTCATATATTCCTGGTAGAAGAATATTTCTTTGATAAAATCTCTTTGGAAAATAATTTTGTTTTAATTTCATAATACTTGCAAATGTATATCAGGAAACATGTAAAAGCAAGTGATATTAGTAATAGCAAAAAATGGAGCAACTCAAATTTGTGTATATAGAGAAAAACAAATAATTGGAATTATTCACAAAATGCAATATTTTGCAGCAAAGGGAATAAACTATAGTTACTAGAGGGTGAAACTGAAGAGGGTCTCTGATATTTCTCAGAAGGGACTATTCTAAATAAGCACTTCTGCATTAAGATTTAGAGTCTCTGGTCCAAAATAACTTTGAAATGGGTTGTCTAACTTAAATCAGAAAAGATCTGCCATTCTGTAGAGCATTAAGGAATGCGGTATGACTGTGTGAACTAAACACAACACGAAACTGAAAAAAAAAATCAAGTAAACCTATAGAATGTAAAAGGAAGAAATTAATAAAGATAAAAAAGAAATAAAATCAGAAACATGAAAAGTAAAATTGATTGTTCTTTAAAACAAAATAAACATCCATAGATAAAATCAAGAAAAACAAAAATTAAACACAATCGTATAACTTCAGAAAAAAGTATAAAATTACAAAAATAGATTACAGAGTGGTATATAAAATACAATGGTAACATATTAGCAATTATTATTATTATTTTTTTTTTTTTTTTGAGACAGAGTCTCGCTCTGTTGCCCAGGTTAGAGTGCCATGGCGTCAGCCTAGCTCACAGCAAATTCAAACTCCTGGGCTCAAGCGATCCTTCTGCCTCAGGCTCCCAAGTAGCTGGGACTACAGGCATGTGCCACCATGCCCAGCTAATTTTTTCTCTATATTTTTAGTTGTCCGATTAATTTCTTTCTATTTTTAGTAGAGGCGGGTCTCGCTCTTGCTCAGGCTGATTTCGAACTTCTGAGCTCAAACAATCCACCCGCCTCGGCCTCCCAGAGTGCTAGGATTACAGGCGTGAGCCACCGCGCCCGGCAGCAATTATTAATGAAATAACCAAAGGGGCCCCAAAACATGTAGAAAACCTGAAAGTTTAATAACTTTAACATATTAGTTTTAATAACTAATGGGGAGAAAAAGAATTATCACTGCCTACAATGCTACCAAATATTTCTTTAAATGGTACAATTAGTAATGCATATCTAATCTCCAATGAAAGAATTATTCATTTACAATGTTACAAAATATACAAAACAGTCTAGAATTTAGTAGCATAATCCTTATATTAAAACCTGACAAATATAATCTATAAAAGAAGACCAAAGATCAAAGGAAAAATATTAGCAACTCGATCTAGCATATTAGGAAGTATAATCATAATCAGAGTGGCGAGTTATAAGATGTCCCAATATCAGGAGCACAGTGCACCCAGAATCAATTACTCCTGCCTAATGCTTCCAAGACCCTTCTAATAAGCCTAGGAGCCTAGTCCAGATTCACTTCTCCTTTATGTTGAATTGTCTCTCATGGGCTCCCACTGCATTTCATGCCCTTTCATCTCAGTTAGATTATATGTGTTTTCACATATAGTGACTTTTGGTTTTAAGAAAAGGATAAGGGTCCCCCCAGGAGAATCCTCTGATCCCTGTAAATATTTGGCTGCAAACAGACATGCGGGGCAAGTAACCATTTCCATCCTACAGCTGCCAAAAGCAAAATGCACATGGAAATTTGGTGTAGAGGTGACACACATCATTAAATTAAAATATCCCTATCAAGCCAAAAATATTGTGTTATGTATAAAATGATTTTGTACTACTTTTACAAACAGAAACATAAACAATGAAGGTACTTACCAACATTAAATTTTGTATGTTAATTGTAAAAAGGATGACTTTGTCTGCTTTCCTGTGACTAACCTAAATTTATTTCCTATGCTCCAAATTCTGTTTGATTTATAAAATTTTAATATGGTTACTTTAATTTAGTTACTTTGTTTAGTTACTTAGTTACTTTTGAGACAAAATTGATAATTATCATGATTTTTCTCAATCATTTTGCTTTTAAAGTCAATGGATTTATATCCTCTCCCCTGGAATGCATCACATAGCTCTTCATCTTTCATTCCTTTTTATATGTATTGTATGCTATTAGAATTATAATCAGCTTCCTTCGGGGTTTAACCCTTTTGAATTCCAAAAGGAATAGCTCTTGTAAAAGAAAAGCCTTGCCTTTCAAGACTTTTTTTTTTTCTTTTTAAGAGATGAATCTAATTTTGGAACTCAAAGCCAAGAATTTGACTCTGTTCTCTCTGAAGTTTTCTGTACCTTAGATGATATTCTTCAACAGAGGAGGCAGTGGTAAAATTTTCCTCCTGGGTATAGGAAGCATAATATTGCAATTAAACTATTGATAGAATAAATTTTCTAATTTGGTTTAATGTTCCTAGGTCTAAGACTCAAGAACATTGTTAACAGACTGATCCCTTGGAGACAATGTTCCCTTTTCCTCTTTTCATTTTACTGTCTATCCCCTGCTCCCAGATGACACTAAATCTCTGCTATAGTGAAAGAATGGAAAAATCAATGTAGTTTAAAGTGCAGTATGTATTGATGCCTGGGAATATTTCTCTTACTTTGGTAAATGCTAATGTGTAAAAAAATGATACTTGGATTATATACAGCTTCTATTCATAGACAATTTAATCTTGTGCTCAGTGTTCTCTATCTCTACAGTTGCCTTAGGTCATTTCATTCACTCCCATGGCTTTAAACACCATCTATGATTCTTACATGTGTATGTGCAGAACTGAAATTGTAGGTGCCTAATTGATATCTCCACTTAGACATCTAACAGGCATCTAATATTTAACACAACTGTCTAAGCCTAAGTCCTCAGGATAACAGGGCCTAAGGTAAGTGCTGCATATTTGGGAGAATAAATCCAGGGTGGTAAGGGTGAGGAGTAAAAGGGCAAAGAAATACAGGTCACAGACATTCTCGACAGGCATGTTCACTCAACACACAGACATCTCAAGAAGGTATGCAAGGAGAAACCATACTTTAGAGCAGTCTACAGAGGGCATAAAGATGGTATAATGTATATATATGGTCCTGTCTATGGTAGGCATGAACATTTGCATATGCAGAACCCCCTTAAAGAAAAGATCTGTTGCCCCATCTGCTGGGAGTGCTGTCAGGAGTCAGACTCCAGCTGTCAGCTTCTTTAGAGAGCCACCTCCCCCAACAGCACATCCTTCCTAGGATGGCTCACAGCCAAAAACTGATGTATAAAAGGGGTATAAAATCCAGCCCATTTAGGCCTACTTCAGAACAACTGTAGTGGGCGTATATGCTCCAATAATAGGGTTAGCCAAAGATTTGTTAGACCTTATTCAGTTTAAATTATTTTGTCTAATCCTGCTTCTGCCTACTGCCTTGCACATGTGTTAATCCATAATAAATATATGACATGCCAAAAGCCATTTGAACATTCACATCTAGAAAATCCAACCTATAACACCCCTCATCTTTCATTTCACATTTCTCAAGGTTCATCCTACAAAGAAGTAACTTTCCAAGTCTTCTGGATTGTATCATCTGCCCCCTTGGTGTTTATTAACGAACAGGGTGAACAACTATTCTAATTTGCTTGGGACTATGCAGGTTTAGTGTTGAAAGTCCTCCTTCCTGGGAACCCCCCTAATCCTGTGCAAACCATTATGGTTGGTCACCTTGCTTAGGAAGCCAGATCCCATGTGGTTTGGCATTTCATTTTATCCTAGAAGTGGAAGAGCAGCAAATTGATGCAGCAGGGCAATCAAACATAAGAAAGAAATGAGACAATTAATAGAATTTGAAAAGGAATACAATTTTTTGTCCAATTTATTGTCCAAAATTGAACTAATTCACACATACTGTCCAAAATGCTCCTCTCTCAGTCTTCTGCATCTCAGTATGTGACACTATCATTCGTTATTTCTTTAGGCCCAAAACTTTGAACTTCTCTCTTCTTCTCACAACCCATATCCAATCCATCTGTAAATCCAGATGTCTCTACCTTCAAAGTATATCTAGAATGTGAATGCTTATAACCATTTCCACCACTATTATCATAGTCCAAGCTACCTTGATCTCTCTCCTGGACTTTCGGCAATAGTTGCCAGATTTGTTTCCTTGTTTCCATATTCTTCCTTCAATTGATTCTTCACAAACTAGCCAGATGATTCTTAAAATAGCCAGTTCAGATAATGATACTCTCCTGCTTGAAATTTTCCAAGGGTTAATCATCACCCTTAGATTAAAATTTAGTCTTTACATGTTGTGTCTCCCTAGCTATCTCTGTGATCTAAAATTCTACCATTCTGCCTCGATTGCTGTACTTCAGCCACACTGGCCTCCTTACTGTTCCTCCAACATCTCATGCCCTCTTCAGCCTTAGAGCCTTTGTGCTAGAGTGTACCTGCTGTGTGGAATGCACTTCCCCCAGACCTTTACATGTCCTTCATTCTCACTACAATCAGATTTCTTTTCAAAGATTACTTCAACAGTGAAGGTTTTCCCTACCATCCTGTTTTAAATAACAGCATAAGTGTCATCACTACTTGACATTATAGGATGAATAAAAGGATAAATGTAAAGCTCTGCAAGGTTATGGACTTTGCTTTTTTCTCCACAGTATCCTCAGCACCCATAATGTCGAACAGTGATAACGCCATGAATAAAAATAAAGCAGGATAAGGGGATAACTGGTGATGTGCACTTAACTTCTTCAACTCTTCACTACAAGAAAAGATGCAGTAATTAACACCCTTGTGCATATCCCGTATGATCCTACATGAAAGTTTTCTGGTGTATGTTCAGGAGTGGGAGTGCTGGGTCATAAATGACATGGTTTATTCATTTTGCCCCACCATCCAAAGTACCAAGTTGTTCTCCAGAATAGTTGTCACAATACACACTTCCACTAACAGTGTTTGAGGGTTCCCATTGCATCTGAGGTTGTTGCCCCATTTTTATTCTGTCTTTGGATTATTTACATGTTTCTTTTACCTCAAGGCATTTTTTCTCGAGGTTTAGTTATCTAATCAATATTTTTTAAAATATTCTGCTTTTATCTAAGTGTTTTGTTTTGAATTTGTGATCTATTTTATTGATTTGTTTTATTATTTCCTTGATTCTTTTTCTTTTGGAGGTACAGAGCGTCTGCAGCATTTCCAATTTTATGAGTTAGATGCTTAGCTCAAGAAATTTCAATATTTCTTGTTTTACAGGAAATACATTCGAAGCTAATAAATTGTCCTGTAAGTACTGTGTTAGCTACATTCCACAATTTTAATATGTTATACTTCCAGGGTTATTCAGTTCTAAATATGTCATATTTTTTCATATAATCCCCTCCTTGTCCTATTTGTTAATTTAATCCCATTCCTTTACTTATTACTGTTACATTATGGCATTCGACCCTCTGATTTCATGCCTTACAATTACTTTTTTCAGTTTTATTTTGCTTTTCTATTCTTTTCCTTTTTTCTGCCAGCTTCAAAATTATGCATTCTATTTATCATTTGGGAAGATCATCTCGTTGTTCCTAAGTTATTAAAATTGATACATGTTTTTACTTTTTTCTTTTCAATTCCATAAGCTTCCAAACATCTTTTCTTAAAAGTGGAAAGGTCTTTAGGAGAAAATACACAGAGCCCTTAACCTATTAGCTGTCTCCCAACTCCAGCTGGGTTCTTGGTTTTTACTGAGAATTCCCAGCCACTTCTGTTGGAACTAATGCTTTTCTGTGACTGCATTAGTGGTAGGAAAAGCAGTGATATTCCTGACTATACTACCCAGCCCATTTTTTCCTTTAGGCTGCCATTATCTACCCCACATGCGCATGTAGGCGCACGCACACACACACACACACACACACACACACACATACACACACACAGGCAGACACTTGGACCGAGAAATCTCTATTTATCCAGACATTTCTCACAGTTTTTGTCTTAGGCTCAGAAGTCCATCAACAGCCCTAGTGTTTCTGAAGCAGCTTCAGCATTGAGCTTAGGTAAGGGAGTCCACATGCCATGTTAATTCACTGTCTTAATAGGTACCATAAGACTGGCTCATAATTTTTATTTCTATGTCATATTTTAATACATGCCATAAACATATACCAAGTTCCTCAAGACTAAAACCTAGAAGTCATTCTAAAGTCTTCCCTACTCATTACATCTCACATCTCATCACTAAGTCTCTAAGTATCTCTTGTATCTGTTTTCTGTTCTGCCCTTTATCTTCACTGTCAGTGCCCTAAATAAGGCTCTTATAATATGTCATCATTAATATTATAAAACTCTCTTGTTCACTAATTCTTAATTTTAAAAGAATAAATCATGAAAAATGTCAGTTTAAAATGGTACACTGATTTAGATGTACCACCAGAAAAATCTGTTGGCATTTCAGTCAAGGAGTTTGGTTGGGCAATGAGGTTAACAGCCATAACACGACAAGTTATATTTAGTAGTTACATTTACAGCAACAAACTACTATGCTATCTTTTCTTAGATTATGCAATAATCACTTTAATGGGATCCCAAGTATCCCAAGTAGCAGGATGGTGGCAGAAAACAAAGCAAAAATATTCTACTCTATAATTAAGATTTGATATCTCTTTTTATACTAATACATAGTGATTTCTGATACAAACGATTTGTTTAAATTATAAAGTGAATATGAAGATGAGCAACAGTGGAGGATAGAGAATGTGCCAATATATTTTATTCATTATATATGGCTACTGGAGCAATGCACAGCATTCACAGTGGTTGAATGCATTTTGTTCACAACAACATTTTTTTTTTACTCTCTCTCCTTGCCTGTCACCTTCCACTGAAATATGCTGTATTTCAGGTACTGAGTCTGGTTTTCCTGACATAAGTTATTGATTTCTGTCCCATTCAATTTAGTTCATGTGACAATACTCACGGTGTCTTGACGGAAGTCTGTGGCTAATAATTCCATTCATCTATCATGTCCTGGGCTAAGTAAAGGACAGTAACCTGATGATGGAAGAACCTGAAGCTTGTTAAAATTTATAAGAGAAGTAATTTGCCTGAGAATCAAATTAGATAAGGCATATAAAGTGCTTACAATGGTTATTAGTTATTATCACTACTCTAATTTCTAAGAAATAGCAAATAAAAAAACTAATCTCTAAATTGGGCATTCATGTAATGTGTTCACCATTCAGGTTTTAAGTTCCAACATTTTTAAAACTCTAAATATAGGACTTACATAAAAGAAAAATTTTATTTTCTCTGTATTTTATTTTAATTTTACTTTCTCCTGTTATAAAATTTTATGCTAACATTTTATAAAATGAATATTTACTTTTACAAAAGCAATGTTCCCTTAAATATTTAAACAATACAGAATAAATAGAAAAAAATACACCTTTAGCTCTAAAATACCATCACTATTATTAAAATATATTAAGTACCATTCAGAAATCTCTATGCACACAAATACAGACACATGCTTATGCACACATAGGTTTTTTTCAATAGGTAGTATCAATAAAATGACCTCATAGATTGAGAGGCATAATTACATAAAGAGAAATATTAATATTCAATCACATATCATTGTATTACCTAGAATAACTAGAGTCCAAGAGAGAGGAAGATTATCAAAAGAATGAAGGATTTCCTGAAGTCTAAGGGCTTTAGCATTGATAAATAGAAAGATATTTATATATCTTAAGAGTCAAAGACTTATAAAATACAATGAAATAATGCAGAAACCTGGGTGAAAATTGCTGAGTTCTCTAAGTGGACAAAAGAATTAGGTAATATATTAATCTAGGAGACATGGTCTCTGTGTCTAAATCCTCATTAAAATATGTGGCCTTTTATATAGGTTATCAATAAGTTGCAATGTTTCTCATAAGTGTCACCAATATGAACAGAGTCATCATTCCATCGGTAATCATTAAAAAATCCCAAACATTTGTTTATTAGCCAGAGAAACAAAACCAGTATTGCATCCGAAATGTGCAGGGCAGGCCCACCCACAAGCATGGTTTCTACATTGTGGTCTTGAACAAGAATTACTTCTTCATCGGGAAACTCAGTCATTGCTTTTAAAGGTTTAAGTTGAATAGATGAGTACCACCCACATCATGAAGGGTAGTTTGCTTTTTCTTAAATTCTACTGATATAAATTTAATCTATCTAAAAACTACCTTCATAGCAAAATCAGAAATGGTGATTGCTTCTGTTTATAAATATAAGGCATGAAACTATAAGAACACTAGGTGAAAATGTTAGAAAAACTCTTCTAGATATCAGTCTAGGCAAGGAGTTTATGAAAAAGACCCTGATGGCAATGACAGCACCAACGAAAGTAAATAAATCGGACTTGATTAAATTAAACAGCTTCTGCACAACCAAGGAAATAATAAAGAAAGCACATAGACAACCTGCAGAATGTGAGACAATATTCGCAAGCTATGCATCTGATAAAGAACTAGTAACAAGGATCTCCAAAGAATTCAAGAAAACCAGCAAGGAAAAAAATCAAACAACCCCATCAAAAAGTAGGCAAAAGACATGAATGGAAGCTTTTCAAAAGAAGATAGAAAAATGGCCAATAAACATAAGAAAAAATGCTCAGTGTCACTAATCATCAGGGAAATGCAAATCAAAACCACAATGAGATATCACCTTACTCTTGTTAGAATGGCTTTTACTAAAAAGTCCAAAAATAATAGATGCTGTCATGGAAGCAGAGAGAAAGGAATGCTTCTACATGGTTTGTGGAACTGCAAATTAGTACAATTTCTGTGGAAAACAGTATGGAGATACTTCAAAGAACTAAAAGTAGACCTACCATTTGATCCACCAATTCCACTACCAGGTATTTATCCAAAGGAAAAGAAGCCATTTTATCAAAAAGACACCTGTATTGGAATGTTTAGTACAGCATAAGTCATAATTCTACGGATGTGGAATCAAGGCAAATGTCCATCAATTCATGAGTGGATTAACAAATGTGGTATATGTATATCATGGAATCCTACTTGGCCATGAAGGATGGCTTAATTCCTTTTGCAACAATATGAATGGAATTGGAGACCATTATCCTAAATAAGGTATCAAAAGAATAGAAAAAAAAACATTACATGCACTCACTATTAAATTGGAACTAACTGATCAGCACTCATGTCCACAGAAGGAAATAAAACTCAAAAGAAATCAAGCAGCGGGGAGGGCAATAACTCACTTAATGTGTACAATTAACACTATCTGGGTGATGGGTACACTTATAACCATGACTCATCATTATAAAATTGATCCATGTAACCAAAAATATTTGTACCCCTGTAACACTTTGAAATAAAAAAAAATAATGTGAACTATTTAATATTGAAAAACATTTTCTCTAATGCTATTTTTTTCTGAGTATGAAGTAGTTGTGGTAGGCCATGGCCAGGCCTGCTATATACAGGAGAATGTAATAAAGAGAAAACAGATATATGTAACTGTGAGTTCAGCAATTATTTGCTTTATTTGGAAATAGTCAAAGCACTAATTGTTTAGACATGTCCTTCTTTCTGTTTATTGCTATGTAAGATAGTAAGCCCTTGCATTTTTTTATCTCACACTTTTGTACATCATTTCATGAGTAGATTGGGAGGCACACAAGCATCTGAGTACATTTTCTCATGTGTGCCCTTTAATTACTGAATCCTTCACACAGATTGTGAACAGTATCAGTAGTTACATTAAAGGGAAATCCACTTAAGGTGAATCTATCAGTAGTTAAATTAAAAATAAATCCACATCAGCTGAAACTGAGTCATCATTCTCTTCATTTTTCAAATCTGAAGCAGCACCCAGACCTCTTTTGCCTCAGCCTAAAAATAAAGGGAGATATATATATAATAATTATATATATATGTAAATATACATGCATAATTATATATATACATATATATAATAAAATGCTATATACTATAGAGTTTCATATATGCATATTTTTCACTTCGTGACACTATATCACAAAATACTTCCATTTTCCTATAAACACACTGAGTCAAGGGGTATAACCATTTATAATCATTAATACATATTTTCAACTTCCCTTTCATAAAGGTTGTATAAATTTACATTTCTACCAACAGTTTATTAGAATACCTGATTGTCAGTCACTATACCTAAGCCACTACTGGGCATTAGCCCTTATTGAAACCTTAGAGAGAATTATAGGTTACCAAAATGGTGGAGTCAGAAGCTCCAAGCTCTTGGTCATCCACAGAAACATTAATAAAAAGCATAAGCTGTTTGAATAAACTTTGTAAGTGCTCTGGAAAATAAGCAGAGTTTTACCGAAACCAGGCAAACATCCAACCAAACAAAAGCCATATTCAAAATGGTAGAAAAGACTTGTTGCATTTTTCACTCACCCTTGAGCTACCTCCTCTATGGTGTGGCTAAAATGGTTTTGGTTTTGAGTAGCAGCAATCCAGTTCCCCTGTTCTGCTTCTAGAACTGGCAGGAGCAGAACATATCTTATTTGCAAATTATTGTTTATTCTAACCTGGCATGGGATAGCTGAAGGTGAGACTCACTCATTTCTTTCTTCCATAACGTGGAACACAGGCTAAAAAAGTAGTGGGCATTACTCATTAAAACTACAAGAATTGTTATGGGACAAATAGTTGAAAGAAAAACAAATTAATGATGTAAGATTATACACTCACAGGTGATGGGGCAGGATATTCTGGGTGGAGAATTCATTAAA
Source organism: Indri indri (assembly GCA_004363605.1). Taxonomy (NCBI): domain Eukaryota; kingdom Metazoa; phylum Chordata; class Mammalia; order Primates; family Indriidae; genus Indri; species Indri indri. The sequence continues at coordinate 9,455 of RJWJ010004829.1, read as the reverse complement.
TTAAAAACTTTTGTGTACCCTGAGAATTTACTGAATTTGTTTATCAATTCTAGTAGTCTCTTGGCAGAATCTTTGGGGTTTTCTAGATATAAGATCATATCATCAGCAAAGAGTAATAATTTGACCAATTCTGCCCTAAATTGGATGCCCTTGATTTCTTTCTCTTGTCTGATAGCTGTGGCTAGGACTTCCAGCACTATGTTGAATAGAAGTGGAGATAGAGGACAACCACATCTGGTTCCAGTTCTAGGTTAGAATGCTTTCAATTTTTCCCATTTCAGTATGACATTGGCTGTGAGTTTGTAATATATGGCTGTTAACATTTTGAGATAAATCTCATCTATGCCTATTTTGTTAAGCCTTCTTATCATAAAAGGGTGCTGAATTTTGTTGAATGCTTTTTCTGTCTCTATTGAGAGGATCATACGGTCTTTGTTTTTACTTCTATTTATGTGGTAAATTACATTGATAAATTTGAATATGTTGAACCATCCCTGCATCTCTGGTATGAAGCCCACTTGATCATAGCATTCATGTATGCAAACAACAGTCAAACTGAGAAACAAATCAAAGACTCAATACCCTTCACAATAGCAACAAAGAAAATAAAATACCTAGGAATATATTTAGCTAAGGAGGTGAAAGATCTCTACAGGGAGAACTATGAAACACTGAGGAAGGAAATAGCAGAGGACACAAACAGATGGAAAACCATACCATGCTCATGGATCAGCAGAATCAACATCATTAAAATGTCTATACTACCCAAAGTGATCTACAGATTCAATGCAATCCCTATTAAAATACCAACATCATGTTTTGCAGATCTAGAAAAAATAATACTATGCTTCATATGGAACCAGAGAAGACCCCATATATCAAAAGCAATCTTAAGCAAAAAGAACAAATTATGAGGCATCAATTTTCCCGACTTCAAGCTATACCACAAGAGAATAGTAACCAAAATAGCATGATCTGGCAAAAGAACAGAGAGATAGACCAATGAAACACAACTGAGAACCCAGATATAAAACCATCCTCATATAGCCATCTAATATTTGACAAAGCAGGCAAAAACATACACTGTGGAAAAGAATTCTCATTCAATAAATGGTGCTGGGAAAATTGAATAGCCACATGTAGAAGACTGAATAAGGATCTGCACCTCTCACCTGTGACAAAAATCAACTCATGATGGATAACAGACCTAAACCTAAGACATGGAATTATAAGCCACAAAAAATGGTGAACTAATACTTCTTTTGTTAACCTGGATGGAATTGGAGACCATTCTTCTAAGCAAAGTATCACAAGAATGGAAAAAAAAAAAAACACCACATGAACTCACCATTAAATTGGAAATAATCGAAAAACACTTATGTGCATATATGGTAGTGAAATTCATTGGATGTCGGGCAGGTTGTGTGGGGATGAGATAATCGGTATATTCACAACTAATGGGTGCAGCGTACACTGCCTGGGGGATTGCCACACTTGTAGCTCTAATTCAGGTGGGGCAAAGGCAATATATGTAACCTAAACATTTGTGCCCCTGTAATATTCTGAAATTTAAAAAAATAAAAAAACAAACAGTGAATGTAAAAAATAAATAAATAAATAAAAATGTTTGTGTTATAAAAAGCACTATCCAGAAAGTGAAAAGATAACCCACAGAATGGCATACAATATTTGCAAATCCAATATCTGATTAATGATTTGTATCCAGAATATATAAAAAATACTACAATTATATATCTCTATAATAAAAATCAAAAGTTCAAAAATGTGGAAGGGATTTGAGTAGGCATTTCTCCAGATAAGATATACAAATGTCCAGTAAGTACATGAAATTGTCCTCAACGTTAAGAGTCATTAGGGAAATGCAAATCAAATTCACAATGAAATACCAATTTGCACATATTACAATAGCTATTATCAAAAAAAAAAGTAGAAAATAAGAAGTATTGATGAGGATGTGGAGAAACTGGAACACTTGTGTATTGCAAGTATAATGTAAGATGGTACACAGATGCTGTACAAAACAGTATGGTGGTTCTCCAAAATTTAAACATAGAATTACCATATGATCAGTATTTCCACTTCTAGGTATATACTGAAAAAATTTTAAAGCAGGGACTCAAACAGATCCTTACATACAATTTTTCATAGCAGCATTATTTACAATAGCCAAAAAGTGGAAACAATAATTACCAAAATGGCAGTAGTTTCTCAACTATAAAAATTATTTTGAGAACACAATGGTTCATCCTTGTAATCCTAGTTCTTTGGGAAGCCAAGGTAGGAGAATCACTTGAGGCCAGGAGTTTGAGATCAGCCTGGATAACATTGTGAGACCACATTTCTCCAAAAACTTTAAAAAATTAGCCAGACATGCACATGCGCCTGTGATTCTAGCTGCTCAGGGGTTTGAGGCAGAGGGATTGCTTGAGCCCAGGAGTTTGAGGTTGCAATGAACTGTGATCATGCCACTATATAAAAAATTGTTTTGAACGTAAGTAGATCAAATTCTCCAATTAACAATACAGGGTGGCTGAATGAATTAAGAAAACACAAGACCCAACTACATACTACCTATAAGAAACTCACTTAATTTTTAAAGACATACATAGGTTGAAAATGAAAGAACAGAAAAATATCTTCCATGAAAATGGAAACTAAAAGAAAGCAGGGGTAGCTATAGTTAGATGAAATAGGCTTCAAGTTTAAGACTGTAAAATGAGACATAGAAGGTCATTGATAAAAGAATCAATTAATCAAAAAGATTAACAATTGTAAATACATATGCAACCAGTATCAGAGCACCTAAATATATTAAGAAAATATTAACAGACACCAAGAGAGATAAACTGTAATATAATAGTAGAGAACTACAATACCTCACTTTAAACAATGGAAAGATCATCCAGACAGAAACTCAATAAGGAACCACTGGAACTGATAATTGATTCTTGACAAAGATGCTAAGAACCCACATGGAGAATGGTCAGTATCTTCAATAAATGATTCTGGGAAAACTGGACATCCACATGCAGAAGAATGAAATTAGACCTTTATCTCATACCAAATACAAACATCAACTCGAAATGTATTAAAGACTTAAATTTAAGACCTGGAATATTACTAGAAGAAAATATAGAAAAAAATATCTGTGACATTGGTATGGGCAATGATTTTTTAGATATGATCCCCAAAGTGCAAGGAATAAAAGTAAAAATAGATAAATGGGATGGAATCAAATTAAAAGGCTTCTGTACAGCAAATAAAACAACAGAGTGGAGAGACAACCTATCACATGGTAGAATATATTTGCAAACCATACATGACATTAAGGATTAATATCCAAAATATATAAGGAAGTCAACTCAAGAAAACAAAGCAAGGAAACAACCTGATTTTAAAAATTAGCAAAGGATATGAATAGAAATTTCTCGAAAGAAGACATACGAATAGCCAACAGGCATATGAAAAAATGTTCAACATCACTAATAATCAGGGAAATGCAAATTAAAACCATAATGAAGTCTCACCTCACACCTGTTAGAATGGCTACTACCAACAAGAGAAAAGATAAATGTTGTCAAGGATGTAAAGTAAAGGGAACACTTGTACATTGTTGGTAGGAATGTAAATCAGTATGACCACTATGAAAAAGAGTATGCGGAGTCCTCAAAAAATTAACAATTGAACTATCTTATGATCCAGCAATGCCACTACAGCGTATATATCCAAAAACATGAAATCTGTATGTTGAACAGGTATCTGCAATCCCATGTTCATTGCAGCATTATTCATAATAGCCATGATATGGAATCAACCTAAATGTCCATCAATGGATGGATATATGAAGAAAATATAGTAAATATACACAGTGGAATACTACTCAGCCTTTAAAAAGAAGGAAATCCTGCCATTTGAGATAACACAGATGAACTTGGAGGACATTAAGTGAAGTAAACCAGGCACAGGAAGAGAAATAACACTTGATCTCTCTTATTTATGGAGTTTAAAAAGTTGAACTTACAGAAAGAGGGAGTAAAATGGTGGTTACCAGAAACCAGAGAGTTGGGAATATTAGGGAGATGTTGATCAAAGAACACAAAATTTTACTTAGACAGGTGGAACGAGTTCAAGAGATCTATTGTACACCATGGTGACTACAGTTAGTATATTGTATATTTGAAAAATGCTGAGAGTGGATTTTAAGTGTTCTCATCATGAAAAAATAAGAACATGAGATAATGCATATGTTATTTAACTTGATTTAGCCATTCCACAATGTATACATACATCAAAATATCATGTTGTACACACCACTGCACTCAGACCAGCCTCAAAACATCACGTTGTACAGCATAAATATATACAACTTTTACTTGTCAATTACAAAATAAAATTAAATACAAAAATCAGGCAAGCAGACAGAACTCAAGTTCTCTGGCTCAGAGAGTATCAGGCAAAGGTAGTTTAGTGCCCTGGGTATTCTGTTACAGACAAGGGTCTTTGAATGATTGATTCTTATGCAATATATATTTATCCTCAGAGTTCCATGACCATTCATTTAACTCTGCTTTTTTCAGACACTTTGTAACTTTACATATAGTTTCACCCAGTCATAAGTACTTACTTCTTATGCAATTAGAAAATCATTTTCATTACTTTCAAAAACTTTTGATCTCTACAGGAATACATCATTGAATGTGACTTAAAGTTCTACAAAGTGAACTTTGTTCTCCTGTTGACAGATTGTGCTATATGGACCCTCTTCATCCTATCATTTATATATAGGAATCTAACTTGTATATTTAGAAGACTAGCTAAATAAATTTGGAGAATCTGTTGAATCTTACAGCAAGGCACAGTGGCTCCCAGGGAAAGGAAGCCATTATTCACAACACTAATTTCCTCTGTCAGAGGGAACGGGGCCTGGAAGCTAGACAGGAACATTGAAAATAATTTTCAGCCTAATAAACACAAGTTTTTCCTACCTAACAGCAAAATCTAAATGAATGATTTCATTTTCAGTTTTTCAGGTATTCCCTGTTGAATGGACTGGCCCATGGTATGAGTATGCAGGATACAAGTAGACACACGCCATATTATGCAATCATTTCTAAGTTCTCTTTTATATATGTTGTCTTTCTTTAAGTGCTTTTCTAATACATTTAAGTGGAAACCCTCCATTTAGTCATATAAGCACTAATACTCACAAGGTAGGCATTTCTCTTTCATTATCTTACCAAATAACAACTTCGAGTAATTGTTTAACATCAGCATATCCATGCCAAATGGGACAGCTAACTAGTTAGAGGAGTAAGCCGCACATTTTTTCTCCCTTTAATATCTGACTTTCGAAAACATACACTTTCCCTTTTCCTCACAAATCCAAGATGTACAATACCTTATACTGTTGAAATGATTTTTGTTATGAATAGAAACAAAGAAAAATAGTTTCCATAGCAACATGTGTTTCCATATGGAAACAGAACATCATTTTCATCACTATTCAAGTTGTGTCTTGTTATGCCAGTTTGCCTATTGATTTACTCAGAGAATAGGTCAGATGCCGAATGTCATTCTGAGGAAAGAATAGAGGCAAATGGACAGTTAAAGAGAAAAGAAGTATTCTAATTTCACACAGAGTAAGCTATTTAGTGACATAGGCTTTCTGATTTAGGCAAATTGTAAAACACAATATGGGAAAAAGAATTAAGCTATATGTTAAGAGAGTGTCTTGTAAATTTTGCATGGGCATATAAACCAATAGATATCTGGAATTGGCATATGAAGTAAATGACTATTGATTGTACTATAAATACATGTGCATGAAATGAAATATAACACATGATAATGTAGGTTAAGTGCAGAAGGTGGGGAGAGAGAGAGTGAAGAAAGTCTGGCACTGAAGCTATCAATGAAAAACGAGATTCCCAGTGCCTCAAAATTCACGTATTCCATATGAAGGAATGATAATAAAACAAGAAAAATTCCTTGACCCAACTGAATGAATTACCTGAGTAATTTCTGTGTTGTGCACCCTTGAATCAGGCATGTAGTTTGTGTGTGTGTGTGTGCGTGTGCGTGTGTTTGTATGTGAGAGAGAGAGAGAGAGAGAGAGAGATTAATTGGATTAATTTATCATGTACCCACAAGTTTTCTGGACCATAAGGTATTCAGATGTATGTGCAGGGTGTTTTAAGCACACAGATAAAGAACAACTCATTATGCCTAGGAAAAGCCAAGAAAGGTTTCGGGGAAGAGGTGACAATGGAATTGGCCATTGAAAGATGAGTAGGAGTTCTTTAGGAAGAGGAGAGAGAATTTCATGCAGAGAAAATAGCACTAACATTAAAATGAAGGTAATAAAAAGCTTGATTGTTCAGGGTGGGGAATTTAACCTGCTGTGTTTTAATTACACAGTGTATTTTTATAGTTAAAGGAAAATGTATTTTCAGATTTGGGAAGTCCAGACAATATATGTTATGATGCCAACAGGAAATAAACTAACTAGCATGCTTCATCATAGTAGCAAAGAAGGAAAGAGGGCAGAGGACAGAGCTAGGTGAGGGAAATTATTAATATTGGATATAAAAATGTACAACCTGGAAGCCATCTCACTGAGATTGACAAAGAAGCTAGAAAAATTGTATATTGGGGAAGATAGTCAGTGTGAAAGTGATATTTAACAACTAACAGGAGCAAGAAATTGAGGAACCTCCTGTTTTATCATGAATTGTGCTATGTCTGTATAATATAACCTATCTGCTGATGAACAAGTTTCTCTCCATGAGACCTAACAATAGAGCTGAACCTATGAAAACTTGTGAAAACAGCCTCCCACTTCCCTTTAGCATTTTGCTCCTACCTTGTGTCATCAACCCCAGCCACTTCGTGTGCACAATATCCTGTGCCTCCATGTATCAGATATTCTATGTTATTCTTTGGTTGCCTCAAGATCCCCACAGTGATATTCTGTTTAGGGTCATTGTGCCTGGGCAGGAACATATACACCTTCCTCCTTCAACTCAATCTTCCCTTTTCTGTGTTCTGGGTCTTATCAGTTCTACCTCCCAACGCATAACATATCTTTCCAGTCTTTTTTGTCCATACCACCATTAGCTTAGTATAGGCCTCCATCTTTTCATGGTTTTCTATTTCTTACAGTGTAAGATCCAAATTGTAATGATATGGGTCTGAAATAAGTTAATAGCATTTCTAAAATTTCTGTACACTTTATGGTTTACTTACACTTGAAAAGTATCTTCCTTGTTAGATCAGCAAGTTATGCAATACATGAGTAAGAATGATACTGACCATATTAAAATGCTTATAAAAGAAGCAGGTTGGATGTTATATTTTGTAAATTTAAAGACCACGTATTTAATATAACACAGTCACAAGAATTTGTCTCATTGATGTAATGTTTTGGAAAATGTTTTTTAAAAAAGAACACCATTAAAATGCTGAATTTGCACATGTACTCTCTCTTAACTGTTAGTAGCAAAACTCCTTTTTTATGAGGTTCCATGCAATTTCAATTGTAATTGTATAATGAATATGAATATCCTTGAATAGGCTTTTCTGCATTTAATTTTCCATCTTTTCTGCAGAAGGCCTAATCTTTGAATACAAAATTGTTTATATTATTCAATCAGGGAAATGTATGCAATCCCCTAGAAACTTTGTGAGATTTTCTTCCAGTGTTAGACCAATGAGGCCTATTTTTAATTTGAACTTCTGAAACATCCTAATGTGTAACCTTGGATATGTCACTTAAACCATATATGCCTCAGTTTTTCATCTATAAGGTGATAATATAAATAATACTAATGTTTATGATAAGATTGTGAGGATTAAATAATATAATGAATGTGAAGTATTTAGCACAATTTCTATCAAATGGTGAGTTTCATTGAATATTAGCTGTCTTTACTATCATTATTATTATGATTATCATATACTTCTTATAAAGGAGGCCTTTATAATTTTTTTGTATTCATTAACTTCTTTCTGTTTTTTTTACCCACTCTGTCATCAATGATAATAAATAATAGTGACAATATTTTGGGGTCTTTCTGTAACTGATATTACTGAACCTCGGAACAGGAGTAAATATAGAAAAGAGTATTGTACATTTATCAGTCGGAATAGACTACAGTATTATGCAGTAACAAACAATCCAAAAACTTCAGTAATTCAAAACAACAAAAGTTTCCTTCTCATTTATTTTCAATGTTCATTAAGGGTCAAAAGGTGGGGTCTCTGTTCATCATACCCCCTAAAGATCTCAGCTGACAAAGCAGCTTCCATTAATATTGTCAGTCAGCATATCAAAGGGTGAAATAGAGCTCTAGAAGATCATGCACAAGTTATAACATGCCTTGGCCTGAAAGTGACACATATTTCTTCTGCTCAAAATCATTGGCCAAACAATCACATGGCTCAACTCAAACACAAGAAGACGAGGAAGTGCAACCTATCATGTGTTTGGAAGATGCAAAGACTGACATATTTAGCAAACAAGTCCAATGACTATAACTAGACACAAATATACTCAAAACTTGGATTATATTATCATATAAGAGCCCTTCTGTTGAATTCCAGGGTTTTTGTATACTTGATTTAACCATTGAGGATTAAAGTAATAGTCTTCATTTACTTCATGAAATTGAATAGTACATAGCTCAATTCAGTAGCTAGATTCCTTATGATGCCTTCATAGGAAATATTTCCAATTATTAAGGTCCTTGCTAATCAAACATAAGTTTAAAAAGATAGAGTGGCAGAATCTCTACACAGTATCACATTTGAAGGGGATACACTCAACAGCATTTCATCATTAATTACATAAGGAATCTGTGATAACTCTCATATTCCTGTTTTGAGTAGCTGGGTTGGTAGCAGGTACCTTTCATTGAGATAAGGGCTAAAGAAGGATAGGTGAACAACAGGAAGGAACAGAGATGAATTCAATTTTGGACATAAGATGAAGTGCCTATGTTCTGTCTATAGTTACAGTGATCAGTCTGGATTTGTTATGGAGTTTGCGGAAACAGCATTGTAAAGGTTAAAACAGCTAAAAACATTAGTACAAATACACTAATCAAGAGGGAACATTTAGACTGAAAAGAGTATAGTGACAAGGATAAAATTCTGTGGAACAGGAAACAATCCAGATATGGAACATATGGTAAATGAATAAACAAATTGTGGTGCATCCATACAATGCAATACTCAGAAACATCAAGAAAGAGCAAGCAATACTCAGAAATATCAGAAACAGCAAGAATGAATCTCCTCCCCACAACCTGTGGCAAACACCATTCTATTCTTTGCCTCTGTGAATTTTTTTTTCTCTCAGAATATTACAGAGGTACAAATGTTTAGGTTACATATATTGCCTTTGCTCCACCCAAGTCAGATCTTCAAGCATGTCC
>RJWJ010004828.1:0-72741 GCA_004363605.1 Indri indri | reverse complement strand
CAGCTTTAAGAAACAATGGTGATATAGCACCTCTTGTATACTCCTGGATAGGGTTGGAACGCATTCTACTAAGTGAAGTATCCCAAGAATGGAAAAACAAGCACCACATGTACTCACCATCAAATTGGTAGTAACTGAACAACACATAAGTGTACATATAAGAATAACATCTATTGGATGTCGGGTAGGGAGGGAGGGGAAAGGGGGAGGGGCGAGGGGGAGGAGGGGACGGATATATGCATACACAAAGGGTACAATGCGCACCCTCCGAGAGATGGACACGCTTGGGACTGGGACTTGGGGGGAAGGGGGGGCAAGGGCAACATACATAACCTAAACATCTGTACCCCTATAAACAACAAACAATAAAAAAAAAAAAAAGAAAGCAAAGGGCTTGGGCCCTTCGTCCTCAGCTCACCTGTAGGCCAATTCAAACTCATACGATCTCAACCCAAAGCCAAAAGTTTGGGGCTGGAGTTAAGTGACCCCCTCTGGCAGTTGGAGGTCATAGCACCAGGTTTCTCTGGGTCCTGAGGACTTTGGCTGGTGTAGAGACGCCTGAGGGTTGCCAGACGCCACACTCGCCGCAGTGACAGCAGCCCTGGCCAGCCTTACCTGCTCTCCCTTTCTGCCGCTGCTCTTCTTCTTGCTCGGTCAGGTACTCCCCAGTCTGATATTTTCTGCTCTTCTGCCTTCTCCGTTTCTTCCTCTTCACCAGGCCCTCCTCTTCATCTTCCTCTTCCTCTTCATTGGTGTCCCACATTTGTCGGGCAGCCTCTGTCCTCCAGGGCATTTCTCGGGCTCGCCACAAGTGTCTGCGGCCCTGGCTCAGCAGAGTCTTGTCCTGGGCATGATGGCTGCGATACTGGGTATCCTGCTGGGTCTTTCTGACTTTTCGACGCTTAGCTGGGGTGGGGGCCACCTCCTCTTCCTCTTCTGTGGGGAAGACTTCTTGGCTTCCCATGTCACTGTCTGCCATACCAGCAAAGGAGCTACAGATGCTTCCTGTGGACAGGATGCACAGAGGACGGTCAGGTACCTCTTCAAAGGATAAAGTATGGTGTCGAAGCGAGTGCCCTGGACTAGGAGTTTGAAGGTCTGGGTTCAAGTTCAGGCTCTGCCAGTTATTAGCTGTACACTTTGGGAAAGTTCCTTCACTGCAGTTTCCTCATCTATAAAATGGGGACACTGTTCTCCCCTTATGGACCACACAGGGTTGTTTTGAGGCTTAAATGAGATCTTTCGCCTGTAAGTGCTTTATGGAATCTGATATACCAGACAACTATCAAGCATTAAACAAACACGTACACCCTTACGCATCCACGTTACTGTGTCACTTGAATTCACTACACAAACTCTTGCTTAGTACTTACAAGGCACCGAGCATTGTGTGAGGGGCAGAAGAGGGCCAAAGGCCCCTGGTGTTTGGGAAATCAGGGTCTAGAAAAGGTCAAGGGAGGGCTCCCCAGCCCCTGCTCACTCTGTGACACCATCAATCTCAGGGACAGAGCCACCCTGGACAAGCAGAATCATCACAAAAGGAAGAGTCTCAGGAAAAAGTGAAGCCAGAAGGAGTCCCTTTCTTGTGAAACAGCCTGGTTGAGTCACGCCCAAATGCACCTAGCCAGGACCTCTTCCCTTAAATTGACCCCACCTCCTCCTGAATTGCCAAGAGCTCAGGGGTGGAGCTTTCTCACTGGCACCTCCCCGCACCGCACTGCAGCTGTTCCTCACTGCTGGGCAGGTTCTTCCCCCTTCTCTCCCAACCACCAGGGGATGGATGGCACCTTTCTTGCCCTCCTCGGCCAACTTGCCAAGAGGCCATTTTCTCTCCCCACTCTTTCCTCCAACTCTGCTAACAACAAAAGTCCAATCCTAAATTGGCCCAGTTTCGCACTACAGGAGATCTGACACCTTCCTCGGAAGCAGCTGTGACACACTACCATCTTTCTCCCAAGGCCCAGCTATTAACTCGACAATACACAGACCCAAGAGAGTTCAGCAGAAGAAAGAAATGGTTCGAGGCAAACAGAACAGCCCTTGACCAAAGCTTCAAGTCAGTCAGACCACGTAAAGACAGCAAACAACCAGTGATCTTTCCGTTGTATAGACCAGGCAGGGAACGAAGTGTTCTGGTTAATCTAATATTCTGGTTATCACAGAATCACCATAAAGATCACACAGAGATCACCAATTTCCAAAGAATCAAATGCAGTATGGTGTGTTTAACACTAAAATGGGACTGGCTATAATGTAATCGCTCTTTGATGATTCAGAGGATACTTCAGGATTTTGCGAGGCCTCCAGGCCATCATTATGAGCCCCAATTACCACCACCGTGCTCACCATGTGCGGAGGTGCCAGTTAATAGAATGTCAGACAACTGAGTTTACATTGTGCCCTGCCTCCCCATTCTGTCCAATTTGCATGGAAATCTGGGTGAACCTGGGCCACCATCTCTAGCCCTGTGCACCAACAAGGAGGCTTGCAGAAGGCAGTGGGGACGGGAAAGGGCTATTTTTTTTTTTTAGACCCTGGGGATTGACTGACACAAACTCAGGGGGCCAAATGTGATTCTGATGGCCCTGATGAATCAATGAATGACCTTTCCAATTTTGAGGATGCCAGTCACAAAGGGCAATAAGACCGAGGCCCAAAGGTTAAATGTCTGTGCCTGAGATTGGCCTCAAATCACAAGATGCCAAAGCATGGAGGAGAACCAGCTTTTTTGAATGGAACAGGACTTTTCTCTTTCTCCCATTGGGTCCCAACAAGAGATGTCAAATCCTTGCTCTGAAAAGTTAAATAGTCTTAAAATCGTGGGCAATGCCCCCTATCCCCACCCAGGGCTCTCCTGTGTCTGCAAGGAGCTGGCCATCTTGGCACAGTGAATTCAATTCCCAGCACTCCACCTGGACCAATGGCAAAGCACTCAACCAGATTGCTGCCTCTTTTTTTTGTAGGCGATCCCAAGAGGGGCCATCGCCTTAGTCTCACTCACCAGACTGACTGCGCGTCCGGGTGCTCAGAACCACGGGGATGAAGTCACGGAAACTGCTCTTTGCTTTCTTTTCCAAGGAACCTGGAGGAATGTGTGGTTTCACGGCAGAAGGCAGAAATATCACAATCAGAGTCTAAAAACCAGGAAGTCTACCTGAGAGGCTCAGGTGGAAAAATCAAGGGAGGGTTTGCGTTTACCCTGTGGTTACCCTGGGTTACACTTATTAGCTCCCTTTACGCTGCTATTGCACGCATACCTCTTGGAGAGAATAAGTATTTCCTAGTAGTTTTTGAAAACTGGGAATTTGGTCACTTTTGCTGACACCAAAGAAGGCAGCGCACAGTATCGATTCGACAGTGTGCCAGAAAGGAGGCCCAGCCGCCTGTGTGACTCTGAGGCTGCTGCGCCTCAACAAAGGTATAACTGAGCTGGAGCAGGTCCCAGAGAAGGGTAACCTCAACGAATCTTAGAGGACTGAGCAAGGCGGGAAGATAGGAGCAGGGAGCGGTGGAACAGAGGAAAACTGCTATTTAAGAACAGACTAGAAGAGGCAGGTCATGTCAGATGGGGGAGACCATGAACATGGACTACTCAGGAATGCTTTGGGAATCTCTCCCTGATGAGGGTACAGAGGAACTATTTGTGGCAGAGTGCACAGGTTAGGCACACATACTCCCCCACACCCCAAACACCCTGTGTACTCCTGATTGATAATAAGGTTGAGAATTTCTCTAAACCCTTCTAGCTGGCTAGCTAGCTATTTAATTTCATCGTTTTAGAATAGGAGTTTTCCAATACACTCGAAGGTAGAGAGAACAGTGTAATGAATCCCCATTCTGTTTTTGTCCAAATCCTCCTGACTCCTGTTTCTTCTTTGAGCCTAGACCCACTGCAGGAGAATGGGTTGGCTGCTCTGTTGTAGGACCCACACATTTGTCTGTCTGAAAACCACCTCCTTCGGCCTTCAGAGTGTGCCTTATTCCAGCACCCAGGGTGAGCAGAATGAGCCCCTGCCCCTCCTCCCGTGCCTCAGCCTCCAGGTGTCAATCATACCTCCTTTCCCGAGTGAAGAAGTCTCACCTTCCCAGTCAGTCTCTGAGCCCCTGTCCCCTCACCACCGTGCCACAGGGATCCCTCTCAGCCTACCTTCCTCGTGGCCCTCGGCTCGTTTTCCTGGAGACTGGGACTCCGGCTTTGTCGGCTTCCGGTGCTTGTGCTTTTCCCTGACTCCATTGTGCTCTTTACCTGAATCTGAAGCCCCCCTGGGGCTTGTCTTGGTGGGTTCCTGGGGGTCACTGGGTGGCTTCCGGCACTGTGGAGAGATAGAGAGAGTCAGGTTGAGGTCAGTTTCGCTTCATAAGAAAGCTCTCCCAGGCCTGAGCCATGTGTCCCATTTCTGACACATGGACATGAGCCACCCAGAGTAGGGGACCAGGGGGAAGGGGCTGCCAAGTGCTGCCTTCCACAGTGGGCTACAGAGGTTCTTCTGGACTGAATCCAGTGCCCTGGCTAATCCCCAAAGGCATCCACACCCCATCACTTTACAGAGGTCTAGGGAGTCTGCATTCATAAAGCCATTGAATAAACACCCAAAGTCATATTAAAAGGTGCAAAGTCAGGCCCCATACTCTCTACATCCAAACACCAATGGAGAGACGGGCATTAAACAAAATGCCTCTTCTGCAAGTTGGGTGACTACATTGTTCAAATAACTTCACTGTGAATGGTATTGACACCAACAACTGAAAATAATTCCCAGTACGGGCCAACTCAAGAAAAATTGTCTATTTTCACATGCAAATTAATACCAGAAAATAGATTCAACTAAGGAAAGAAGAAAAACACGAGACAGAAGCAATTCAAACCTCCCTATACTTATGAGACACAAGGAAAAGGCCCAGGCATTAATAATACCACTTCATACTCTGCAGCACTTTCAACTTTTCGAAATGCTCTCATCTCTATTATTTGACTGCATCCTCCCAACAACCCTGAGAGGAGAAGCTAACTATCCTCCCCACTGAACAGGTGAGGAAACTGAAGCTCCAAGACAACAGTTTGAATGATTCGTCCAGGTCAACACACAGCCCAATGTGTCGACTGGCTCAGGAGCTGCTACTTACCAGGCCACCTTGCGAGCTAGTCCAGCTGCGCTTGCAGTGACAAAGACACAGGGCAGGGACTAGGACCTGGGGATCCTGGTCCCCAGCCTAGGCCTCTTGGCATCAGCTCTCACTACCTCTCCCCCCCACTCGCGTCCTTGGCTGCTTCCGCTCAGCCCCTCTCACCACCTACTGCCTGCCTGGTGCATCCAAGGTGCACAACGGCTGTGCTCACACACTGCAAGGACACTCTCAGCCTAGCAGTCATGTATTCTCATCAGCTTTGAGGTCTCTCCATGCCACCAAACAAGAAATAGGGCAAAGTAGAGATTTCCGGTATTCTAGGATCCAGGGAGTGCAGAATAAGCAAAACATCTAAACAACAAAAGCAGGTACTAGGAGGAAAAGAAGAGTTAACCTGCTTGAGTTGTTTTTCCCCTAAGCAGACCTACACCTCACCTTCTACAATGTTATCACTGTCTAGCTCCAGCTAAGGGGATAGCAGATATCTAATGGAACATTTTCGGGGAGGGGAGTGTATCTTGATTCTCCAGGGAGAGGGGAGTCACCACTACCCATCAAATTCTGGGGACTCTCCCATCCCATGAACTCCTCCTGGTTCTTATTCAGCAGAGGTCTGAGCTGGAAATTCAAGTTCAGTTTCCCCCTTTACTTGCTGCCAGTTCCTACAAAGCAAAATGTTAGGAGAAGGAAAGAACTGGAGAGGAAAGAGGAAGATGTGGAACTGCTGCTTAAAATCTGACCTTCGGGTATGGCCAAGAGAAAAACTATTTTTAAGTCAGGGGGAATAAAGTCAAACACACATAAATTTGAACATGTCCTATTTATTTCTGAATATCGTTTTTAGCTGGCTCTTTCAAGTACAGATCATTAACTTTTACTTCCTAAGATAGACAAAAACAAGTAAAACAGAACATCTAGAAGGGATTTCTGTCTGCATCTTCCTGCCAGGGCAGCACTGAAAGTAAAAATATACTGCACACTCCAACTTATGCAAAAAGTTGGGAGAATAGGGAGGCCACGTGAGATGAATGTTCCGGTTAACAGAGTTTTGAAATATTTTCCAAAGAATGAGAAGACAATAAAATATGCCCAGCATCAAATGAAGCTCTTTGCCAATGATTCAGAAAGAAGGCCCTTTAGGGTTCCGAGAGGCCTTGGGACAGGTGGTGCAGGCGACAGGAAACTGTTCTGCTTCTTGGCCATGCCCTGAAGGGGGCTGTTTGGAATGAACCCCTGATCTAAGTTTGCTGATCAATGGTTTCTTTCTCAGGAAAATGGAACATAACAAAAGAAAGAGCTAAGTTATTTTAATATTTGCTCTACTGAAAAATGCACATTTACTAAACTGTTACAGGTAGTCACAAAGGGCTGCTTCCAGCCCCTAGATCCTGTAACTTTATTCTCTGCTCTCTGCATCTGTCAGTGAACATAATGAAACTGTTATTCTAATATAGGAAGGGATAGTTCCTGTCTGTCACTAAGTCATCTGCAAGACATAAGCTCCATGAGGGCAGGGACCACATCTATTTTGTTTGTAATACTAACAATAACAGCAGCAGCCACTAATACTAACTGAGCACTTACCATGTGCCAGGTACTGTTCTAAGCACTTACATATATCGCCTCATTTAATCTTTATTGTTTTTGAGACAGGGTCTCACTCCATCATCCAGGCTAGAGTGCAGTGACATCATCATAGCTCACTGTAACTGCGAACTCCTGGACTCAAGTGATCCTCCTGTCTCAGCATCCTGAATAGCTGGGACTACAGGCATGCACCACCTCGCCTGGCTAATTTTTAAAAACTTTTTTGTAGAGATTGGGTCTATGTTGCTCAGGCTGGTCTTGAACTCCTGGCCTCAAGCGATCCTCCTGCCTCGACCCCCCGAAGTGCTGGGATTACAGACATAAGCCACCATGACTGGCTTAATACTTTTTTTTAAACAATAGCTTTGTTGAGATATAATTTATTGAGCTATACCATGCAATTCACTTATTTAAGTGTATAATTCAATTGTTATTAGTATAGTCACAGAATTGTGCAACTATCACACTTATCTGGTTCTGGAACGTTTACATCACCCCAAATGGAAACCCTGTACCCATTAAGCAGTCATTCCCCAATTACCCCATCCTCCCCAGCCCTAGGCAACCACCAGTCTACTTTCTGTCTCTATGGATTTGCCTATTCTGGATATTTCACATCATCATCTAATTTAATCTTCACAACAACTCTATGAGTGGGTACTATTATTGTCTCACCTACAGATGAGGAAACTGAGGGCCAGAGAAGTTAAGTAGCTTGACCAATATCACACAGCTAGGAAGAGGTGGGGCCACAATTCAAACCTGGGCTCTGTGCCTGGCTCCATATCACCCTCCTAAAGATACATCCCCACTGCCTGAGAGGGACTGGCATATAGTAGCCATTCAGCAAACACTTGCTAAATGCTCAGTGAAACACTCCTATAGGAGAGTGGGAGAGAACTCGGCAAAGCTGAAGAAGGACATTGACTTTGGAGCCAAAGAGACGGAGTTTGAGTTACAGCTCTGCCATTTGGTAGCTCTATAACTTTGGGTAACTTATTCTGAGCCTCTGTTTCCTTCATTTTCTCACCTGGAAATTGGGTGTAGCATTCACCTCATACAGTTATTGTAAGGACTAAATTAGACAACATATGTAGAAAGCATTTGACATATAGTAGGAGTTCAACAAATGGTAACAACTCTCACGACGTGAACTATTACCGTTCTTATTACCGCCAAGGGCTGACTGCAGTTACCAGACCAAATGTTACTTGTTGTACTATGTCATGACCCATGTTCCTATTTTGTATGTCTCTGACATATAGGGTGGTTGTGAGGTCACTGGGTAAAACCCACCCCAACTCTTTCCCAGGGGTTTTTAACCTGGAGTCCCTGGGTAGGCTTTAGGGAAGGGGGTATGTCCATGAACCCCCTGAAATTATTGGCAAAATGCTGAGGGCAGGGTCCATCGCTCTCATCCGCTTTCCAAAGCGGTCTATGATCCAAAAAATACTAAGAACTTATGCCACAAACAGAGCACTCTGGCTAGAAAATCTGTCCCTTAGTATACACCAACATCTGATTTGAAGGCTTGTTAACGGAACTTGAAATTGTTCCACATTTGAATAAACCCTATCCTCAACTGTCTTAAGACTCTCCCAGAATCACCAGTGGCCTCCAGACCCCCTCTGGAGGACCAGTGGATTTGAGTCCAGTGTTCCTGGCCAATCTTTTTGCCTAGAACTCTGCCACCATCTGGAGCCTATTAAGAACCAAGATCCAGATGCCCACCTGCCTTGCACACCACATTCCCAATGGGCCAAAACCCAAAGCTGCCATCTCAAGCATTTGAGGGGGCAGGAAACTGGTGGGTTAGCCCCGAAGCCAAATTGGCTCTGACCTCACCAAACTCCAAGCAAATCCTAAGCAGGCTCCCCACAAAGCCCCCCCGCAGTGGTGCAACGAATGACCCTGTCAAAGGCCCCTTCCCTCCCTAGTCCCCAAGTTCTCAAGGCCAGTGCTTGTCTCAGCAAAGGAAAAGGAAGAATGGTTATTCAGGGAAGAAAGAGCCTGTTATTAATTGATTTCCCTCACCAATACCTTCTTCTGCTTTCCAACCTCATCTGGGACAATGCTTCCTTAGCCCCAGGGATGGAATCATTTCCCACATCCGATACTAAAACACTGTATATAGAAAATATGACTTACAAAAGGGACAGCAGGTCGTTATTCACTTTAGAAAAGCCTTCCAATCAGTTCAGTTCACACAGCTACTCAAGAACACTGTGCCACGAAGGAGGGTCACAGGAGGTTGCCATCTACGGCATGAGGCAGACCAGCAGCGTCTGGGCGCCACCCTCGACCTTAGCCCGGCACTCACCTTTGGTCTTTGGGAACTCCGGACTATGGGCTTGGTTTGCGGCTGCTGCTCCTGCTGCTGCTGCTCTTCGTCTTCCTTCTCTTTGCCACACTTCATCTTCTTGGGTGGCAGAGATTCGGTCACATCATCTGGCTGCCACTTGTTCTTGCAAGCAAAGACCCCTACGCTTTCCTGTTTCACTCGAGCCTGTCCGGCCTTACCCTGAACTTCAGCTTGGCCCCTCTGGGGAGCTGCTGGGAGGCCATCGGCCCGGAGGCAGGTGGCTAAATTGAAGACCATGTCGCCATCCACTTTCTCCATTTTCACCCGCCCCAGATCCACCTGGCTTCCAAGCTGTGAAAGCTCTGTGCTGGAGCCCCTCTTGCCGCTCGGAACCACGTCCAAGATGAGTTCCTTGGGGTGGCTGTCATGAGGTAGCAAAGGCAGCTCAGGCATCTTGCGCAGGTTCTGGGGGGTGGCCAGGACCAGCTCATGGGACATATAGGTAGCCAGCACTTGGTTCTTAGGCTTCGTGTCTCCTGCCAGCTTCACGCCACAAGCCCCCTGGGGGCTTTCTATCTTAGGAGTGCTGTCAGAACAGAGGTGGCTCTCTGATTCCTCAGGCCCCTGATTTACTCGAATGTCCCCACTGCTAGGCTGAACAGACAGTGCCAGGGTCCCTGTCTGAGGGCTGAGGGTCAGGAGGACAGGGTTGACTTGTTCTTCGTAAGGCTTGGCAGCAATCTGGCAAGTTTTGTTCTTTGTGACAGTGTCCTGCTCTGGAGCAAAGGGGCCCCCAGGCCGTGGCTGCCCCTCAGGAAGTCCATGCACGGCTTCACTGGAGCCAAGAGATGGCACACCAGAAAACTCAGAAACAACGCTGGTGGGCCTAATGGGCACCCCCGGACTGGGGGTCAGCTGCCCGGCACTGGAAATGCCAATGGAAAGCAGAGATGTAGGGTGGTATGGTGACCATCCAACAGGCAGGACCTGGGTGCTGGTGGGTTTCCCACTGACTGAACACCGTGGATAAATATTTGCCGGCCCCGTGGGTTTCCACAAAGAGAGCTCCTTAGTTTGACACACCGGCAGCCCAGGGGCAATGCGGGCTGGGGTATATCGCTTGACTGTGCTTGGCTGTCCCTCAGCACCAGCCTGGTTGCCCTTCTTGCCACACGTGGCACCAGTGCTCTTAGGCTCTCCTTGATCAATGATGGAGATGGGCTCTTGCTTGGGGAGATGGCAGGGGTCACGGTTGAGGCCCACGTTGGGGTCTTTGTTCAGCAGCAGGGATGCAGGCACTGGGTTGGCCACTCCCACATAAGTGCCAGGAATGGTGCTGATCAGCGCAGTTGAGTTTTTCACCCAGGTGCTTGGGTCCCCGTTCCTCAAAATCTCGGGAAAGATGACAAAAGGCGAGGAGGTGGAGCCCAGGCAGGAGGTGACATTGCTGCTGGCAGCCTGGGTTATACGCTGAGACCTAGACAGGACTGTGGAGAGGAGGGCCTTGCTGCTGGTGTGCACAGGGGTCAACACAGGCATGGGGGGTGTTTTGCGCTGGTTCGGCAATGGAAGTTTCTGGCGGTTGGACTTAGAGGAGAGATCAAGGGGCATCTCACTGCACTCAGGTGGAGAGGCCATCTCTCGCTCCAGCTGTGGAGGTGACTTGAGGGGAGAGAAGGTAACAGAAGTCCCTTCTGTTTGCTGCTCAGTGCCACCTGGCATCTTGGTGGGGTGCAGTGGGGCTGAGCTCCCGCTGGGGGCTGGCAGCAAAGGCTGTGGAGTTGGAAGCACCTTGGCAGAAGCAGTGGCGAGAGAGGTATCTGCCAAAGGCCCGGAGACCCCATCAGGTGCAGGCTGGGTGGTGGTGCTGCCAGACGGGGAAGTGGAGGGGAGCCTGTTCACCTCCAGGGAGACCAGCTTCGAATCTGAAGTCAGAGGCCGGGCCACAGAAAATGCGTATGGGTAAGACCGGAGCTCTGGGGAGGCCAGCACACCCGGGAGACACCTGTCCTGCAGGTAGGATGACAGGACAGGGAGTGTGAGAGTGGAGGAGACCCCCAGGGTGGTTGGCAGTGTGGCCACACTGAGCGGCTGCCCACAGCTCGGAGGTGGGATATATACCAGTGGCTGGCTCGGGGTTAGCACTGTCCCTGGCTGAAAGGACAGGGGGACTTTTTGCATAGCTGGTGCCTGAGCTGCAGGAAAACACACCCGACTCAAACTGAAGGAAGCCGGGATGGGTGCAGAGGTGGGAATGGCAGTTGGTGTGGCAGCAGGCATGGGCGTGGGGGCTGGAGTAAAGATTGGGGCTGGGGTGGGTGCAGGCACCGGCGTGGGAGCAAAGGCAGGGATGAGGGTGGGGGTGGAAGGTGGGCCGGAAGATGGAGTTGGGGTGGGCATCGGCACAGACAGGGGTGCGGGAGCCGCTGGAGGTGTGGATGCCGGCAGCGGAGCCAGAACCGGCGTGGGGACAGGAGTGAGGACCAAGGTTGGAGCTGAAGGGGGCACGGAAGCCTGGATCAGAGCCAAGGAAGGAGCTGAAACTGGGACTGAGAGGGGTGTGGGAGCTGGAGCCGACAAGGGAACTGGGCCCGAGGGGGGAGCAGAAGCTGGCACGGGCACCAAGACCGAGGCCGAAACCGAAAGAGGGTTCGAATCAGAGATGAGTGTGGGCACTGACGGTGGTGCCGGCGCCAGAGCAGGGACTGGTGCTAAGGGAGAGGAAGCAGCTGGAACCGAAGTGGTAACTTGGACTGGAACGAGCCCAGAGTGGGGCGCAGGGGCAGGGATGGAAAGGGGAACCTGGAATTGATCCGGAACAGATTGGGGGACAGAGGCCGAACCCGGCGCAGGGGGGCAGATGGGGGCTGGCATCGTATTGAAGTTAGTGGTAACCAGAGGCAGAGTCCCCTCCACCGGGACTCCAGTTCCCAGAGTTGCCAAAATGAAAGTATTCTTCTCTCCGACGCCAGGCCGAGAGTCCAAAGCCTTTACCCCCGCTGGTGAGCAGTCAACCTGTTTGCTCATTTGGGTATTGAGGGGAGTGCAGGAGCAGTCAGCCCTGCTGTTGCTGGCCTCGGCGCTGTCAGGAGCAGGAAGCTTCAGCCCGTCTCCTGGGCTGCTCAGTGGCACCAAGAGGCCCTCAGCCTCTGCCCCATTTCCAGCATAGTCCATTTTCGGCTGGGGGTCGTCAGGCTTCTCTTCTGACTTATGCCCAAGTTTTTCTGTTGCACTGCCATCTGGGTCTGCCCCCCGGGCATTGCTGCCACTTCCAACTGCCGTGAGCTCCACCTGCAATGACAGAACAGCACACACGTCTTAGCTAGTTCCCTGTGCATGGTGCAAATGTCCTGAGGCCCCCGAGAGGCAACTGCAGCTCAACCAACCACATCTTGGCAGAAGCAAAGGGCAGCTGGCTAATTTCTGTCCCCCGATGCCAACTCCTGGGAGGTACCCTGTCCCTTCCTGCCCCCTTTTTGGGATAGTAGGCTGGGCACATCTCCCGGGCAGCTCAACCCCACCCTTTGGCAGGTAGTACGTAGCTCCACGTGGCCCCTTACCTTGGAAAAACTGCTGCCGACACAAAACTCCTGAGATCCAAAGTGCTGGCAGTCACCTGTCGTGCACTCCTCATCAGAAAGAGGTGCTCTTCTGGCATGGAAGACACAACCAGAGAAGGGAAATGAGGCCCAGTCTCTGAGCCATCGCCACCTTCCCCAGAATGCCCACACCTCCCTGGGTTCCCATAAAACCTTCCTGTCTTACTTCCCTTGGTGGTCTGAGGGGATCCCGGGGTTAGGGTTGAAAAGTGGAGCCTCTACACTCAGCTTTGCAAGTTCGGGCCAAGGAGCCCAATCTGACTAGTCTCCCCCTTTGGGCTGTTTATCCCAGGTTCTTGCCAGGAGTGTGGCAAACACCCCAGCACCTTCACTTTTCCCCAGAGCTTACCCGTCGGGGTCACCATCCAGGATGTACAGGGCATTGGCTGAAAGGGAGAGAGACAGGAACCACTAAAGGCCTCAAAAGGCATGCAAACCGTTTTTCTTTTCAATACAATCTTATTTTAAGTCTATAAGGGAAGCTGGCTGAAAGTGCCATATGGGCAATCCTTTTCTAAAACAAATAACCACCCTCATTGTGTTTTCAGGTCTAGTCTAAATTTCAATCACGTTTATTATCACAGGTAATGATACTGCTTTAAGGCCACCAGGTCACTGGGTACTGAAGGCACCTTAAGGACACTACTTCTTTCCTTCTAGGGGACATCTCCCTCTTTTCTAGAGTTCCAACCAGCATCCTCCCTTCTACTTTCCTTCTATCCTTGCCTGCATCCCATTCCTTGCAAGCGCTCCACACCCTCCTTGGCCTCCTAGCACCATCACACTCTCTCCCGTCCCAAAGGGAGCCCCTCAAGGTGACAGACCCCAAATTCAGGTTGGTATAGCCCAGAGAAAAGGGCTCAAGGCTAGAGAGCTGGGTTCCAAAGGAGGAAAACTCAACTGCATCCCCACCTGCTCCAAAGTCCTTTCCAAACTGCAGGTAAGAATCTTAGAAAATGGTCTATCTAGCTAAAAAAAAAAAAAGAGTCAGACAGGGAGGGTGAAGTTCGGTGTTTTAAGTAAAGCGAGAACTACTGCCCTCTGCCTTAAGGAGGAGACCCTCTGTGGCAGGAGCCTGAGGTGGGAGCAGCCAAGGAGGAGGTTTGGATTAAAGAATAAAGCCCCAACATAAACACTATTTCCTGCATGGGCAAAGTACAGGACTGCTTTGCGTGCCGCTGAGGAAATACGCTGTGCTTGGGGTCACTCCCCTGGGGTCACACTCCTTCTTCAGAGCCTCACCCCAACTCCTGAAGACAGCCACAGGAGAAGCTGGCTCCCACCTCACCAGCCACCCTAGCCAAAGGCCAGTCAAGGTGCCTGAGCCAACTCCACTGACGAGGGACAAAGCCCTGCTAACTCCCTCCTTCCCACTGAAACAGGGACTCCAAAATTGTACCTGGAGCAAGAGAAGCCAAAAAGGTAAGGGAAGGCACCATGGGCCTCTCCCCAGCTTTTCGGGGCTCCAGAGGGGGCTAACCAAGGGGGAAAGGCTTGTTCCCTTTAAAAGGCAGCCAGGCTGGCAGAAGTAGGAGGGTTCCACTGCTGGAAATGACTGTTGGTGACAAACAGAGATGACTGTAAGGAGAGGCAAGGACTTTAGATGCAGTCAGGGGGTCTGGAGGAAAGGAGGGCCCAAGGGAAAGGGAAAATATTTTTCACATCAACTCCTGAGAGACCAGAAAAGCGGGACCTATACCTAGCCTTGGGCCAGGGAAGTGTGTTCCGACTAGACTTGCCAAGGATGGTTTTGGGGGGAGGGCAGTCCCCCCTTTACCAACTATTTATTTACACTATTAGGCACTATGTATTTACATTCTTTCCTCTCCTGACCATACAAAGGGCAGTGAGCCGCATACTCGCTCCCCCCCACCCCTGTGCTGGGCTCTCACCCCACCTGAAATCACACTTGAAAGCAGGAGCCCTGTCCTCAAAGGCAGCCACCAGAGAACCGCAGGGCCAGGTAGAGCAACAGCAGTCCTAGCTACTCCGGCCATCCCCACGACTGAGTGCCAGCCCTGGAGGCACTGAGAAAATGTCCTACGGCCATGTTTCAAATCCTCTGAGGAGAGGGGTGTGCAGAGCTAAGCAAACATTAAACCGCTCCATTGAGAGAAGAGCCTGGGACAGGGATAACTTGCAAGGGAGGGGTCCTGGGGAGAGCTGGGTCAACCAGACAGGGTTATGAGGGTACGGCTAGGGATGCAGGGGCAGGAGGGAACAGGGGTCAAAGCAGGCTTCAATCAGGATGGAAAATCAATCCTGCTGTTTCTTCCCACCAGCGAGGTCACAGGGCTGTTATGCTCAAAGCTTTGTTGAACTTAAACCAGAAGCAGCCATGACCTCTCAGGGGCTTTTTCCTAATTATTAAGGGCTAGCACCACCATCAAACCAGACCTTTTTCTGTTCCTGTTGGGCTCAGACTACTCATAAGAAAAATATACCACCAGCACACACCAGGCTCCTTACCTTCCAACCCCTGCAGACTTTTCCTGGCTCGAGTCTCACCACATCCCAAGAGTGCCTTCATTCCGGCCAAGGCCTTCCCCAAACACACTGTGCTCTCCTATTGTCCCAGGAAAACACCAGCTCTCACCTCAAACTCCTACTTATCCCTCAAGCTCGAATGGCACTGTCTCTAGGAAGCCTTCTCTTATTTCCTCAGGAAATTGGTCATTCTTGCATCTAGACTCCCACAGGATCTGTACATGCCACTCTAGAGTACTAACCACCAATGTACTATGACTATCGGTTTGCTCTCCTAACATC
The DNA here is from genome assembly GCA_004363605.1 of Indri indri. Classification (NCBI taxonomy): domain Eukaryota; kingdom Metazoa; phylum Chordata; class Mammalia; order Primates; family Indriidae; genus Indri; species Indri indri. The sequence goes on along the minus strand of RJWJ010004828.1, from coordinate 57,357 downwards.
TCTTTAAGAGTTAGCCCCCAAGTATAGCATTATACCCCAAATTTCTATGTTCTACACATTGTAAAGGGCTGAGGAAGATGGTTTTTAAATAAAGTAAGATCACATTTTGGAAATCAGCTGTAGCATGGCCTAGACTGTGGCAAGAAAGTGACAACAAAGGGTGGATGAGAACAGAAGTGATAACACTTAAAAGGTCATCTTAATCACTAGGCACATTTGGTCGGTTACCATCCAAGAAAGGTCTAGAGGAGGCAAAATCAGTTTTCAAGCTCACTTCCTGCTCCGTTCTTGGCAAGGGAACTGGTCCACTGGTTTTCTGAAGGCTCTAGTCCAGATCTCTGCATCAAAGTCTCAACTACTTATAATTAGATCAACATAACCTGCCAATGAATACTTACACAAATCAATACCACCACTCTGCCTTTCCCTAGATCATCTCTTAGTAATTATCTAAGGACATACCTCATACGCAAAGGAAAATACTTTTCTTCCTCAGCATCTGAGAGGAATTTTGTCTTATTTTCCTTGGTCTTGACTTTTGCATTCTGAATTTCAATTCCTTTTAAGTCCATCTCTAACTTGTTCCTCAGTACAGAGAACATTAAGCTATCAGGCACTAAATGGATTAAGAAAATAAAAAGGTCTATTCTCCTAACCTTAACCTTGAACAAGTACACACTTCTCCAGTTAGGAACGGAAAAAGAAAGTAGATAAACACAAAGACATCCATTCCTTTTCCCTTCAAAATCACCAATACCCTTCTACAAGCACACACGCACTTCTAAGATTTACTCAAGAAACATCAGCTCTTGAATCTCAGGAAAAGCCATGTCATTCCACATTCTTGGTGATTTAACTGCTGTATTTGAATTTAAACAGTCAACGGATTGAAACAACAGCAAAACACCAGCAAGCACGCCATGCCTTCTCTAAAGATGGAAGAGGCACTGCAGCCATCATATAGAGCTCTTTGGCCAAGGGTTATGAAAGTCAAATATGAACTCTGAAGGCCATTTTGAGTGCCCTTGGTATGGGGGCATGATCAGGAAATGGCACGTCATGGTCAACCAAATATTTTGGTGAAGACAAAACTAAAAACGTACACATCAAGCAAGCATCCCCAACTCTCGATGCTGTATTGAAACTGTTAGACGGGCTCATCTCCCCTTGATACTTCATAAAGATCTCACTTTGAATCAGCATTAGCTTCATGAGGCAAGAAAGCGCTGACCACCAGAATGCCCACTACCAGTTCCCAGCATAAAGCTGAATGATGAAACTGCCTTTCTTCCAGGCCTAGACCAAAGACCAAAAATATCTTACACGTATCCTCCAGCACCAAACTTTGATGCTGCAAATAAAAACTGCAATCACCTGAGCTTCTCCTTATTCCACAATCTGACAGTTCTTAATGAGTAGACAAGGACTAGCTGGAAAAAGGTCATCTTTTGGCCTTCTCACCTTCGTCTCAACAGGGACAGCATGGCAGAGCAGGCCACTCACTCATCCCCAACCCATCTCAAGAACATTAAAAACAACCGAGGATCTCCTCCCCAGATTCCCTCCCCAGGCCCTACTGCATGCGGCCACCCCTCTGGTGACCAGGTATCACTCAATGGAGGCCAGCAACAGCCACCTTCCCAGCCTCCTCACCTCTCTTCGTTGATGCCACACATGCGAATCCGGTCAGAACTGGTCCAGTTGTGCACGCCGCTGTAGAGCGGTGCTGTAGAGATCATGACAGCCACTCACCACCAGATAGGAACCGTTGTGGCCACTCCCCTGAGGAAAAAGAAGCCAGCACAATCAAAACTTGTAACAGAGAAAGCTGCTTTAACCACTTTTCACACAGAAATGTTTCAATAAAGGTAATTATAGCATTGAAATGTTAAAGCAGGCTCTCTCAAAAGCCAGCCTGCTATGGAAAATTAAGGTCCAAATGGGGAAGAGGGAGTGCCAGCCTTCTAGGAATCCATAGGTATCAGGATGGAGATGAGGACACTGTTAATCACCTAGAGTGATTTTTAAATTATCGTAAAAGACAGATATGCTTGAGCGTTCGAGGAAATTCAATCTATTTCAGACAAATGAGATGACAGTATATTTTTCTACACATTTAACCTAACCAACTACAATTAGAGGGTTGTACCCATATATGAACAGTGCATTGAAAGACTACTGTGGGGATCTTTTCCTCATCTACTCTGTAATCCATGGGTACCGAAGTATTTGAGTGACGTAGGCTATTTAAGCTCTCCAGAGGAAGCACATGCTTCTTTATAAGCCCTTCAAATATACTCTATTTTGACTTCAAGTTGGACATATAACTTGCTTTAAAGATCCCTCCAAATCAAGTGTGATATTCCTTGTACTCTGATCACCAACAAGCAAACAAAAAACAACGTTCCATCAAGAACCACAAGTTCCTGTCCTTGTCCTTTCCTATTAGTCTGTCATCCCCATGACCTACCACCCCCTTCACTAGCCAATGTCCAGCTCTCGCTGTTGACAACCAGAACACAGTCAATTCACCTTCCAGAGAAAATGAGCCATCAAGAAAAAGAGCTTTATCCAATGAGCTTGTCTTGAGACCCTTAAACTCTTGAGTTAGCTTATTAGCTAAAATCCTTATTCATCAAAGTTCAACTGAACAGAACCCTATGGTGATCAGAATTTTATATTGTCCTCCATTTTGCAAAGCAGTAAACCACATTAAAATATAGTCACATCAGGGACTTGTTTCATTTGTCTTTTTGTTCAGTTTTCAGAAACTGTCCCCATTCAGCAGAATATCACAATTTATTGAGCCCCTACCAAGTGCCAGCACTGTCCTAGGTACCGGGGATTTAATGATTAACAAAACAGACCAAAATCCCCACCTGCATGGAGCTTATATCCTAGTGGGACGAGATGGATAATAAACATGTTAACTAATTCTATGTCACAGCATGTTAGAAGGTGGTACAACACATGCTAAGGGGCATGGGGACAGTCTGAGGGGTGTGGGATGGGTTGGCTATAAATTGTAACAGGGTTATCAGGGTAGGCTTTGCTGAGAAGGAGACATTTAAACAACCTGAGGGAGGCAAAGGAGTGAGCCATGCGGCTATCTGGGAGAAGAGCATTCCAGAGAGAGGGAAGGGTGCGTGCCAGGGCCCTGGGCAGGAGGCTGCCTGCTAAGATGAAGAAGAGCCAGGAGACCAGCGTGGAAGGAAGTAAGAGGCGAGCAGCGATGTGTCCCCCCATGCCCTTCCTGGGCCTCATCCTGCTCCCCCATCTTGCAGAGCAGGACACTGCTGCCCTCACCCCTTTTCTTTACACTTTCCCCTCGCCTGGCTCTCCTGACCCAGTGCCTATTGGCTTCTCTTGGGGCCCATTTCTCCAAAGGCCCACCTCAGGGACCTGGGCATTGACAGAGGTCTGCCCTTCATCTGCCTCTCTGGCTCTCCTCGCCTCTGCCCCCTCCCGTTCCTTCCCCTGTTTCCCAAGGCTCCTTCTCTCTTTCCTTCCCTCCCCCACTCCCCCCTTTCTCTCTCCCTGTGCCATCATCCCCTCTCCTCTGACTTCCTCCCCCTTCCCACCTCTCTCCCCTGTGCTCTCCTCACTTTATCTCACCTTCCCTATTTCCCTCAGTCTCTCCTCCCTCTCCCCCTCCTTCCCTTTCTCCCTCCTCTGTGCCTCGTCCTCCCCTCTACTCTTTGGCCTTCGGTCTGTCTGTCTGTCTCCCTCAGCTTCTCTTTTCCTCTTCCATCTTTTTGTAGCTCTCCCTGGCTCTCCCACCCCATCTCTCTCCCTCTGTGTGAGTTGTCAGCCCTGCCCCTCCTCTCAGTGCATGTTTCAACTCACCCCTTGGTGCTCCAATGACTCCTAAATCTGTATCTCTAGCCCTAACCTCTCTCCTTAGGCCCAGACCAGAATTTCCAGCTGCCAGCAACTGCCCGTTAATTGGATGTCCACCAAGCCCCTCAAACTCAACGTGTCTCAACCCGGACTCATTATCTGCTCCCATAAACCCGCTCCCCACCCCCCATGCCCAGCGCCAGCACACAGCGTGTTTCCCATCTTAGTTAATAGCACTACCATCCCCTAGCCTGGAAATTTCCACCTTGTCGTCTTCAACTCCTTCTCTCTCCCAGCCGCCCATATCCAGGAGTCAAGCCTCAATAATGCCATCTTCATCCTCGCCTTCCACCTCTCCTGCCACTGCCCTGGTGCAGACCCTCATCAGCTCTCACCCAGAATATTACAAGCGCCTCTTAACTGCTCCCTCTGCCTCCAATCTCGATTCTACAATCAATTCATCTTCTAAAGCGCCCGTTCGATCATGTCACCCACTCCCCTCCTCGACAGCTTTCAATAGCTTTCCTGGGCCTTCAGCATCAAGCCCATGTATTTCTTAGCACAGCCTTCGGTGCCCTCATGACCTGGCCTCAAACCTCCTCTTCAGCCTCCTCTTCCGCCACATCCTGCCGGTTCCCCGCCACCCTCGCCACCCCTTGCTCCTGACCCTTCCTAAGAAGACCATCCAGCTTTAGGACTCTGCTGCTTCCTCACCCTGCAACGGCCTCTTCCTGTGCCGCCTTTCCTCTGTCATCTGCCAGCCCCTGATCAGTTAACCTGTCCTTCTCTGGTTCTCCTCAAACATCTAATTCCCACCTCTACCACAGCACTGATTCTTATTCTCCTCTGCAGTGTGGTTACTTGGGGGCGTGGCCCGTCTGTCTCCCCCACCAGACAATCAGCTACTCAAGGTGAGAAACAGCATTCTTTTATGTTTTTGGTTCCTTCGCAACACCTTTCATATAGTAAGTACTTTGTAAACGCGAGTTATATGGAACTGAATTCTGGATGAGAACTGAGGTGACGACCCTGAGAAATCACAAGAAGAAAAATCAACCAAAAAAAAAAAAAAAAAGCATTCACCATGCTTGCTTACTATAGAAAAGAATTTTATACTCCAGTGTAAAAACTATGCATTGTCTATAGCACACCCTTCTGGGCTGTCTGATTTTAGCCTGGTTCATTGTCTTTGAGCTATTTTGCACCTCTATAAATTTCACGTAACTGATGGATATGCAAAGTCTGTCTTATCCATAGAGTTTGGACTGACTTCCCTCCCCACTGTGGAAAATCGGTTTTGCCTCCATTTGCAATTTGAATCCTTTACTCCATATAAATTTGTGCTTTTTGACTTTTTCTTTGAACTGGCTATAATATCTATTCCCTAGTTGATTAACGAGTAAAATAAAATCTTTAACACGTGTTCATTTTTGTATCTGTACGAGAGTCATGATTTTTTTTACCTTTTTCTAAAAATTATCTTTTAACATTACTAAGACAGTTATGTGGGTTAGCATAATTTTAGAAAGATTTTTAACAAGGACCCCATTCCCTGAACATCCTGGTTAATCAAGTTTTGACTGTTTCTTAGAATATCTTAGAATATCCTCAGTTTAAGAAACAGAAGCTCAGCCTATTGGCTGATACACGAGGTACTTTTTTCATTTTTTTCTCTCTAGGAAGCATTAGAGGACTTAGGCAATGGAAGGGGCCATTCTTGCCATAAGATACATTTCAACACCAAGTACAAGTTTGAGTTGCTACCCAAATACCTGTAGGAAGCAGATATAAATCGGTGACCATGGATTTTTCATTCTCACATTTATTTTTATTCTGTTTAGAGAGGATTAGTAGTTTATAGGGTCTGGGGCAGAATCAGAGGGGGAATCCCAGCATTTGGAAAGAGAATATATAAAATATCACCTAGATAAAGAGTTTTCAGACCAAACAAAAAACAAACCAAAAAAAGAAAACCAAGTTAAAACCAAAATAATTACTATACGATACATATTTTATGGCTACCTAGAGAGCAAAACCGATACTGGACACCTCATACAAGAAATCAAGATTGGTCCCCCTGAACCAGAAAGAAAGCAAAGGGAACTTCTGACACAGCACTAGAGAACAGGCTCCTGGCTGCATCGATGCCCAGGTAGGAACGGAGGAGTCAGGATGGTCAAAGTAAACCAACATTTCCCAAGCCACAATCACTGAGGAGCTTGTCTGAAATACAGAGTCATAGGTCTCAGCCCTGGAGATTCTGATTCAGTAAGGTCTAGGGTTTTGTTTTGTTATACATCATGCCCAATCAAATTAGTAACCACTCAACTGTAAACTACTCAGGAGAGGTGAGCAAAAAGGAAAAACCTTACAGACATGCCACACTTGGTAGGTTCCGCTGGCGTACACACTCCAATACTGGCTTGCTTTCACTTGAAGCACCCATACTTCTGTTCGTTCTCTCTTTCTCTTTCTCTGATGGGAAACATCACATCAAAGGCGAAGTTCCAAAAAGCAACTTTGATGAAACTTGGTAATCCCAAATGACCCAGGAAGCACAGGCACAAGGACATGAAATACCTCAAAGGATTTTCCCAGATGTCACAACCATGCAATTGTTAAGAAATGAACAGCTGCATGGCCCAAGAATCAAATGTTGGTCACTGCCTGCAAGGCAGTGGGACCACTGTGAGCTATCCCGACTTTGGGGGGGCAAAAACTCAAAAGACATATCCAACTCATGGTGAAGACAAAGAAGAGCACATGCTCAACCAACCCAAAGCCAGAAGCATGGCTGAAAAAAATAAAAATAAAAATTTTCAATTTAGGAGGGACATGCATTCAGAAGTTAGGACTGACCAAGATCCAAGGAAATGGCAGGGTGTGGTGGCTCATACCTATAATCCCACCTCGTGAGAGGCCAAGAGTTTGAGACTAGACTGGGCAATGTAGCCAGACCCCATTGCTAAAAAAAAAAAGAATAAAAAAAATTAAGATATGAAGAAATGAATCCAACCAGCAGGCAGCAGAGAGCAGGTAGCCAGACACAATCACCACACTATGGAATAGGATAAACCAAAAAGGAAATGGACTGATAGGAGAGCAGTAACTTTAAAATGGTGAAAATAGCAGCTAAGCTGAGGGCAGAGTAGAGGAGAAACCATAATGAAGCAGAGATCTTTTAAAAAAAAAAATCCAAAAAGAAAAAAGAAAAACACCAGAAGACAAGGGCAGGTGTGACAGGCATGAAAGAGAAGCCCATCGCATATCACAACCAAAAGGGAAAAAATGAAATAGGGGAACCTGAAATATTTCACCATCATGGGCCAAACTGAAACACTGTGGGGAAGCACGGAAGACAGACATTTTAGAAAAGTTAAGAGAGAATACGTTCTCAAAACGGAAAGAACAACATCAAATTACAGCCCAAGTCAGGGTTGGGGGACTTAGTAATAGGGGATGGGCAGCACTAAAATCTCAAAGGTGATTGTACAGATGGGGTAGAATTTTTTTGTGTTTTGTTTTGAAATGAAGATGCCAAAACAAGCAGATTTCACAACAATTACAAGCAAAAGGATAGTTGTCATCATGCATATGAGGAAGAAAAGGACATTAAAGAAGGCAATAGCACATCTATCTGACAAATGTTTTTTACCAACACAGGCACCATTTAAAAAGTTTTTAACCTTGAAAATGATCAGACAGGGTGTTCATCCAGTTGACAAGTGCGCAGAATCACGTAGCTCCCTTTGTGGCCGAAGACTCCTTAATGTAGAACAATCAGAGCTGGCAACTATGGAACACAACTAGTCCCTCTACACATAGCATGAAACCTGCCCATTTATTCATGTTAAACTCTTACCATCAAGACAGTAAGTTAGAAACTCAAGATTAAGAAGGTCTCAGCTAAACTAAATCTGGTAGTACTTCCCCAGGCTTCTTTTGGTTCATACTGCCTGGTGACCTGGAAGCAATTATGACTTTAAAAAATGAAAGAGCCGGAAAATATTCATCTTGAAGCCTGGCCCTGAATCTGTCCTCAAGAGGATAGGCGTGGCCAGCAGACAGTTTAAGGAGGAGGGTTGGGTCCATGATGACTAATGAGTAAAGAAAACCAACTTTGGGACCTACTGCTCCAATAGAAACCCAGAGCTGTTGGTAAAGTTCCCATAAGACAGAGGCAAACCTCACAGAAGAAAAGGAGAGGCCACCCCATTATCCCACTTTGGGAAAAAGAGCATCTAAGACATCCCTGAGGAGATCCAAGAGACCACTGACATTGAGATCCCAAGGCTAAAGGGAAAAGGCCATGGCTTCCGCCCAGTCACTGAAGTGCCTTCAGAGAGAAGATAAAACTTCTCATCATTTTCCACAGCAAAGTGTACACATATCCAGCAAGGATAACTTGACCCGGCTTTAGATATGGAACTCTTGCTATAGATCTTACCTCCTGGTCGCTCTGCCTCCTTCCATGTATATTCGACAGGACCTGCATTCAACAGGAGACTAACATTCCTACTTTCCCTACTTCATTACATACCCCAACCCCTGTCCGCAATGAGGAAGTTCTCCTAATTTAAATTGTTCTATTTTAATGATGCCCCATGTAAGGGTATTCTAATATTCTCCTCAGGCTTTCCCCCCAATATCTATATCCACTCATCTTTCCCTACTATTAACCAAATAGTTAATAGTCCCACAGACATGCCCCAATCACTTTACTTTGTCTCCCTTCATGCAGAGTGGGTTCCTCTATCACCACACACACACACGATCAGCTGGAAATAATCTGCCAGGCAATTTAAAGGAGGAAGAAGGGCCCTTTGTGCTGTTCACCCCAAACTTCTGCCTGACTAAATTTATTCTAGCACTTTCTAGTTCCCTGGATTTTTGTTTTTCCTATCTAAATAGTTCCACTGGTATTTACCCCAAGGGATCAGTCTTATAAGGGACCTTGCATCTTGCTCCCAGATACATTAATTCTTGTATTTACCCAGAAGGCTAAGTAGTTGCCGGCACACGGTTCCAGCATGGACACCTTCGTAGACTAGTTGGGTACCTCCGTGTTTAAAAAACCTTGTCTATAAACATTTATGAGACTGGATACAAAGGACTGTTAACTGTCTGTTACACATATGAGAGTTTACGCATTCAAATGAAGGTAGTTACCTCCAAAGTAGTCACCTCAGGAGGCTGGACATTCAACTCAACTGAGTGGCCCAGGCTTGCAATCTCCCTAAAGCTCCTCTGTGAGCATTACCATCCAAACCCATGCCACACCCTTGTCAATCTCCTCACTAGCAGTAAGTCCCATTCTTTCAGGGATGATTTGATGTTTAGGAATATCCAAAATCCATTCAGAACCATCTAATCAAACAGCAGCAATATTAAACAGATCCACCTAAGCAAGCAGCACCCATAGCCTACACTGTGGTGGAAAAACTTGGAGAGCACTCCCAGTCCCCACTTCTCACCATTTCAGACCATCTCACTATGACCATTTACCATGACACCTGAAAAATGGTAATAAACTAGCTCCTACCGAAAATGGAGAATAATGTGAAAGCACTTAAAAGGACCAAAGGCAATCTACTCCAACAATGAAGTAGGCAAAAGCAAAAGTTTTTATCTTTCGCTTACATTTTCATACCACCAGATTATTTTAGCTTTCCTACCTGTTGCCATGATACCTTTTTCCTATTATTCAAACAGTACTCACTTCCATTTCCTGCAGTAAGGAAATTATTTTACTGCATTTATAGAAGACACTTGGGCTGGGCACGGTGGCTCATCTCTGTAACCCTAGCACTCTGGAAGGCTGAGGTGGGAGGACTGCTTGAGGCCAGGAGTTTGAGACCAGCCTGAGCAAGAGCAAGACCTCGTCCCTATAAAAAATAGAAAAATTAGCCAGGCGTGGTAGCATGCCCCTGTAGTCCCAGCTACTTGGGAGGCTGAGGCAGGAGGATCGCTTGAGGCCAGGAGTTTGAGATTGCAGTGAGCTATGATGACACCACTGCACTCTAGTCAGGGTGACAGAGCAAGACTCCATCTCGAAAAGAAAAAAAAAAAAAGACACTTCATTCTAGCTTTATACTAGACCTAACCTCTAGCTACAAGATTTTATGGAATTTCTAGATGTCACAGACATCTGGAAAACTTAAGCAATTACTGTGAATTCAATCAGTCCTTTTCAAAATACAAAGCCACCTCAAAATATCAGCCTAGGCTGGGCATGGTGGCTTATGCCTGTAATCCCAGCATTTTGAGAGGCCAAGATGGGAGGACTGCTTGAAGCCAGGAATTCGAGACTAGCCTGGACAACAAAACGGGACCCTGTCTCTATAAAAAATTTAAAATTAGCCAAGTGTGATGGCATGCACCTGTAGTCCCAGCTACTCTGGAGGCTGAGACAGGGGATTGTTTGAACCCAGGAATTCAAGGTTACAGTGAGCTATGATCATGCCACTGTACTCCAGCCTGGGTGACAGGGCAAGACTTTAAAAAAAAGTCACCCTAAGTAGCTAGGGTCATTTTTTGAGCACTTCTCCTGTCTGCTAGACCAAAAACAAGAGTTGGCTTTCCTCAGTCTTGGTCTTCAGCAGGATCATACAAATACTTAGTGTGTCTTTCATACTCCAAAGTTGAATCATTATGAGACTTGAATCCCTTTTGTGATGCTTCTGTGTCCTGCCTGCCATAGACTGTGACAGTGGCCCTCTGGTGTCTCCATTTCAGTATACTGCGTTCATGATACGGAATTTTTCACCTAAAGAGGATTCCTCCTCACTCAACTTTTGCTTTTTTAAAATGTCTCCTGGAATGCATACACAAATACTTGAAGAGACCACTATTAGGTTATTTTTTCTATTCTCTCAGCCCAGACCAGACCCAGCTATGGGTTCAACTAATTTTATATATATTACTCATTCAAAGGTATGTATCTTTCATTACACATTATTAGCTCAAAGAGTTTCCAGCTCTCAGTATTAACTCAACCTGCTACCAGCCCACAGGTTCCTCAAGACCAGAAAGGGTATTTTCTACTTCATTCATTCATTCATTTATTAATTAGAGATGAGGTCTTGCTATGTTGCTCAGGCTGGACTTGAACAAACGGGCTCAAGCGATCCTCTCACCTCAGCCTTCCAAGTAGATGGACCTATAGGCACACACTACCACACCCAGCTAATTAAAAAAAAAATTATGTAGAGAGGGGGTCTCACTGTGTTACCCAGGCTGGTCTTGAACTCCTGGCCTCAAGTGATCCTCCTACCTCAGGCTCCTAAGTTGCTGGGACTATAAGCCCACCACACTGCACCAGGCTATTTTCTACTTCTTTTAATATTCCCCTCCCAGTAGTGTGTAGCATGATACAAGGCATACAATATGTGCTCAATAAACACTTGCTAAACTACTGCAGAAAACTGAAACCCTCTCTATTTCACATGGAGACCAAGCATCCCACGTAAAAATCATTGGGTCTATGGATTGCTTTTACTTCCCTTGCTCTCACATAAACTTTCTCTTCTTTCTTTTCTTTACTTGCATGATAAGACAATCACCGAAATAAAATAAAATGGAGCCAGGCAAAACAATAAAATCAATTTCCAATTATCTGAGTGTGGTTTAGCCATAGCTAATTTTTAAACCCAGCCAACTTATAGACTGCCTTCTGCCACTGTCAGTAGATGTGTGCTCAGGGAACAACCCATTTTAATATTTGCCTAAACAGAATATAAATAGGAAGGTAAATCTGCTGGGGAGGGGGGCAAGTAGAAAATAATAACGCATTTCCAAAGTCAAATAGAAATTATTAATTTGTTAACAAATCTACTATTTTAGATTGGCCTGGTATCACTCTCTCCCTATATTGGCATAGCTAACAGAGAACTGACTGTTGGCATCAAAGTCCACCCTAGCTATAGAGGGGAAGTCTATTTTATAAGCCATCAGTTTTCTCTGCTCCGAAGGTTGGCTTGGGGAATCCAGAGCTATTTGAGATATTATTCTCATCCATTCTATCATTGATGAACACCCTTGTCATAGAGCCACACCAGACCCTGGCTCTATCTACCAGCTTTTGTAGAATTTCCAGATGTCAGAGACAGCTGGAAAGCCCAACCAGTCATAATTAAACACAGCAGCCCTTTTCAGAAAGCAATGGTTTTTTAAAATGTCACCCATGGCCCAAAATGTCCTCTAAAGTTTCAACTGGATATACACTCTTCAGTTCCTGTCCTGAAATACTGAGCAGTGTTATAGCACAGCTGTTAAAGAAGCTGCCACTTCCACCTCAAAGGTGGATACAGTGATGGGTCAAGTTATTTCTTCCTACCATGCTGTAAATGCTAAAAGAGTACTAATACAGTAGGAATATGAAGAAAGAAGACAGAGAATCAAGCTATGAGGGGAGCACTCGGGAGCTACTGATAGTTTTCATTCTACTACCATGTATTCGATAACATAATATAAAAGGGAATGTCATAAGATACAAGTGAACAAGAAAAATTAGATTACAGTATAATATAGATCCCATTTATTGGGCACCGATTATGGGCCTGGCACTATATATGTATACACACACACACACACACACACACACACACACACACACATCATCTTGTGTAATCCTCGTAGCCCTGTGAGATTGGTATTATCATCTCCATTGTATAGATGAGAAAACTGAGGCTCAAGAAAGTTAAATGACTTGCTTCCTGTGACATAGCTAGGAAGTAGAAGAGCAAGGCCCCTAACCTAAGGCTGTGTGTGTCTCCAAAGCACCCCCAGTAATTCTGATGTGTGCTCATGTTTAAGAACAACTGCACTATACTAACCTGGCCATGGTAGAGGCAAGTTAAACCCAAGTATAGCCTCATCATAAGAAGACACCTAACCATTTCATGGACTCAAGTATAAAGTGCACCAACTCATCCTTGGGATCATAGTCACATATGGTGCACTTTTCCACAGAACTTGGAAAAATGAAAATCTGTTTGTTCTTGTCCCTAGACACCAGCATTATAACAAAACTTGACTGTACCCTTAAATAGCAGTAACATTATGATTTCTAGGCATACCTTAGTAATGAGGTAACCAAATTTTGTTTCTTAGCAGACAGTCAGTAAAGAAGCCCAAAACACAAAGCTTTCCCTCCTCCTTAGTACTCTCGATTGTTCGCAGACAAGAAGCTTAAGGTCTTCTTAAAATCCAAATGAAGGGCTGGGCGCGGTGGCTCACGCCTGTAATCCCAGCACTCTGGGAGGCCGAGGCGGGCGGATTGTTTGAGCTCAGGAGTTCGAGACCAGCCTGAGCAAGAGCGAGACCCCGTCTCTACTAAAAATAGAAAGAAATTAATCAGACAGCTAAAAATATATATAGAAAAAATTAGCCGGGCATGGTGGCACATGCCTGTAGTCCCAGCTACTCGGGAGGCTGAGGCAGGAGGATCGCTTGAGCCCAGGAGTTTGAGGTTGCTGTGAGCTAGGCTGACGCCATGGCACTCTAGCCCGAGCAACACAGTGAGACTCTGTCTCAAAAAAAAAAAAAAAAAAATCCAAATGAAGATACAACCTGTCTCACGAACTCTGACGGATAAATCTGAAAATTACCACATTTTACAAATAATAAATCATCTCTCTTCAAATTCATCACAATTCATTGACCAGGGAAAATATGACCTTGACAAGCAGCCTGCAATTACTTTTTAAAAAATGATCCATTTCTTAATGTTTTATGGGGAAAGGGTGCTTCTGCTTTAAAAAAAAAAAAGAGGGACTAGAACAGCATATTTGAATTATGAGGATAGAAACACAGAGTTAAATTTTACTCTTGACCAGAATGCAGCTTCAGTTCACCAAAGAAAGTTCTCATCATAAAAGATTGTTTTTAAGTTACAAACAGTGTGAAAATGGATGATTTGGAAAGAGAACTGTTTCTATGTTATTTTAAGGATGACCATTCAAACACTGGTATTAATAAAGCCTAATTTGTATATGAGGTTACATAAAATACTGTGTTAGCATCCTAGTGACCAAAAGGTAGATATTAGCTCCCTCTTTGGCCATCCTGATGCTAAACGTTCTTGCAAGCATGGACTCACACCTAATTCAAACTCCAGCATTAAGAAATTTCCTTTCAGCCAGGCCTACGGGCTCACACCTGTAATCCTAGCACTCCAGGAGGCCAAGGCAGGAGGATCACTTGAGGTCAGGAAGTTGAGACCAGCCTGAGCCAACAGCAAGACCCTGTCTCTACCAAAAACAGAAAAAATCAGCCAGGCATGGTAGCATGTGCCTGTAGTCCCAGCTACTTGGGAGGCTGAGGCAAAAGGATCACTTGAGCCTAGAAGTTTGAGGTTGCAGTGAGCTATGATGATGCCACTGCACTCTACCAAGGTTGACAGAGCGAGACTCTGTCTGAAAATAAAGAAAGAAGAAAGAAAAATTTCCTTTCTTTTTGAAAACTCAAAGGTCTAAAGGGTCTTCTTTCCCCTTATGAGATCATTAGTGGCTTCTTCCCTTTCCTATTTTACCTCAACAATTTCCACTTTACACAGCACTCACTCTGTTCCACTCTGGTGTTCACTTTCCTACCCAAACTTAACCTTGAATTTCTTCTGATTCTCAGATGCTGGTTGGCCCTGGAGAATAACTCTCTACTCTGCATGGCCATTCTTGTCCATCCCAAGCTTAGCTCAGCCCAAAATCAATGAGCAGCTCCATATGGCCTCCAGTGCAACCCCTGATTGGAGCCTCCTGTCCATGTCCCTACCTTACCCTCCAATTCTGGCCCAAGGCTCTCGTGCCACTCACTGTTCTTTATCCGGTTTCACTCTGCAATTTCCATCAGTCACCTGCTTATACCTAGGATCCCTCCCACCTGCTGACTGGAAAAACTAGTGTACTCCCACTTTCTCCTCCTTTCAAGGCCGTAAATCCCTTCCCCCATTTAGTATCCTTACTTTAGTAAAAATTTTCTAATTAATGCTCAGATGTGTAAGCCCTAGATCCCAGCTAACCTCTGCTTCCTGAGCCCTCCCCAGAGCAGTGGCTATCAATGGCAAACTTTTCCATTCCTCAACACCAACTCCAAAGACAGCTGGATAAATTTCTTCCCCCTTTGGCTTTTTCTCTTTTTTTCCTCTCACAATCTGCATTTTTAACCTGTATACTAAGTTCTCTATTCCCTTGCAGGTTAACATATTTGTATTTCTCCCAAAATGCCAGTTTCCCCCAACCCTACTTTTACCCAAGATCTTCCCCCTCTCTTGCCCCAAACTTAGTGATTCTAGAATAAAAGTGAAATGAGCCTTCAGGGTTCTTCCCACTTTACTTTGAAAAACATCATCCTGAAGATTTCAAGGTTCTACCTTTTCCTTAGTTGGCCCTAACATGGGACCAAGTGATGACCACCTTTCTTCCTCCTTCACTACCCAACCAACCCCTCTTCTTGATTTCTCTATTTGCCTTCTTCATTTCTAATGTTCAAGTCCTTTTCTCCCATAATTCTATTTCTCTCAAAGAAGGCCCCCGCAACCCATAATCCAGACGATTCATGTGGTTAGAATCTCTGCCACCTGTACTAAACATTTTTCTACTTAGTGAACTGCATCATGAATAGAGCAGAGACCTCAGGAGTAACCCCCTTTGCTTCCAAGAAAGTCTACGCCACTGAGAAAGAAAGGGACCCTCCCTCTCTCCCTACCTTTTCCTGGCAAATCAAAACAGCCAGATCCATATGAGTGCCCTCCGTGCGGCCACCAATTCTTCTGGAACTCCCTCCATTCTGCCCAATCCCCACTTCAACAGCAGAGCTTGCCAGGGCCTTAGGTTTTCTCTGCCCTATACCAACGATTTGCCATCCCTTCTTTATTAGCCGATTCTAAAGAACTAGTCCTCCTTAACACAGACGTCAGCATCCCCTCCCCTTCCTCCATCAATGATTTCCCAAGTCCTGGTCTTCTCAGAGACAGAATGAAAAGAAACCTACCTACCCTTGCTGCAAAGCTGGTAACAGGGTCAGCCCTCTTAAAGTCAATTTTAGTAAGCCTCTATGCTCCAAGGCCTGTGCTTCTCATTCCCCACATCCGCCCCAAGGGCAGTTGCCTCAGTTGCCCCATCAAAAGACATCTGCCTATCAATATCCTCATGACTTAGTCCAGATGGCCATGTCCCTCCTAAACTCTACAATCAACCCTCAGGTTCTCTTGACTCACCAAGCCCCCTGCTCCTCCCAGCTCCCCCAGTCTTTCCTACTAACTGGTTCTCCATCAGAATTTTGCAGATTCCTCCCCAACCTTTTGCTTCTATTTGGAGGCCCTGGGTGATTCTTGGAATTGGGTTATCCCATTTAATCCACAGTGGAATCCCCCCAATTTCTCTCCTACATACTGCCATCTTGAGTACCACATGGTGACACCACCATCCAATTAGAGTACCCTAAACTCTGCCCCAAACATCCCCTATTGTGCCACCTACCATCCCCCCCATGATAAAGCTCCCTCAATTCGAACATTCAAGGACAGGACAGATAAACAGAGAACTAGATAACCTTTAAAGTCCCTTCCAACCTTGGAATTTTATTATCCACCTAATCCACTCCCAACCCCAAATGCATCCCCTATTTATTTTCCCATAACGCGTTTCAGGAGCATGCTTTTGAGAAATAGCCTTCAAAATTCAAAGAACCATGGGGCTAATCAGTGCAATGCTAACCTACGACTGCATCCCGAGAAGTCTCATCAAAGATTTTTGCAACTATATTCCACCTCCGTGCCACAGGGACGACCTCCAAACTGCCTTGAGAGTATTCTGCTGTGGTGCAAAGTTCCTGGGCCTCCTTCTCACACTCTCATAAAGAGCCCCTAAACCCTGGGCTAGACTGGTGCTCACCAAGGGATGCCTGTCCTTACTGTCTATTCTAGGAGACACCAAGAACGAGTATCACCACATCGACAGTTTCGATCAGCCAACATCGAAAATTTCAAAACAATAAAACAAAAACATAGTGCTTCCACTGGGGGAGGGGGGAGGTGCGAGCGAAATAGAAGGGCACCCCCACCGGCCTTTGCTGTTGGCCTCTGGCGTTCGCAGCGTGCTTCCCTTCCACCTTTTCCCTGGACCACATCTCTCCCTACAACGATCTCCTGGCACCTCCATAACGCGAAATCCCCAGCCGAGGTGCAGCCGGCTCCTCCCAGCCTTACCCCGGACGTCCCTTTGGCCCAGCCTTCCTCTCGGCGGGACCCTGGCGAGGAGGGCCCGCTCCACAGTCCAGTTCACCTCCCTATCCCTTCCCGGGCCTGTGAGCGCCCCAGCAGGGTTCTGTCCCAAAGCCGAACCTCGAGGAGCCAAGCCCACGAGGCCCGTCGCGGGACCCACACCCCCCTTCCTTCTCTCAGCACCTCGTCCTCCATGCACCCGGCCCCCGGGGCTCCTCATCGTCGTCTTCCCGGCTCGTACCGCCCCCCGTCGGGGGCTCCACCCCCCCTCCTGCCCCCGCCCCCAGGACGGCCCCCTCCCCACCGCGCGCCGCCTGCGCCCTCTGCCCCGGCACGGGACTCTCTTTGGCCTCCGCTCCCCGCCCAGAAGCGGCGGCGGCGGCGGCAACGGCTGCGGCGGCCCCAGCAGGAGCAGCAGCAGCAGCGGCGGCGGCGGCGGCGGCAGCAGCGCCGCCCCGGCCCCGCCCCGCCGCCCGCCGGAGCCCCACGCCCCGCCCGCCCGCCCCGCCGCCGGACTGCTCCCCCCGAAGCCCACCACTAAGCCCCCCCCACTCCCCGGCCGCGATCCGCTCGAATCCTGCTCCACTGGGCCTGCTGTCCGTTCCTCACGCCCCTTAGGACCTGGGGTGGGGGAGCCCTGGGGTTCGCGGCCATCCCTCTCCCTCCTTCTCCAAGGGCTGGGGGATTGCCCCTGATCCCGAAACCCGGCCCCGTAACCGGAGCCTCCCTCCTTCCAGCTCTCTGCTTCGCTCGCCGACCCCTAGTTTCCAGGCCTGGCGCGAAGCGGGTGGAGGGCTTGCACGCCGGATCTCCCCCCTGGCTTGCCGGGGCTAGTAGGAATTGCCCCCGATCTCATCCTCCTTCAATTTAAGCCCCCTCTCCGCCGCGCCCGGTCCGGCGGCCCCCGCCCCTAGAGCGAGGGCAGCGGAGCCAGGGCGCTCCGAAGTCATCCCCCGCCTTTTTTCCAGGGACTCGTATAATTGCCCCTGCCCCCATCACAGCACTCCCACTCCCGAACCCAGGCCCCGCCGCCACCTAGGGGTACCCCTTACCCTACGGTTCCCGCATCCCAGCACCGGGAAGAAAGCAGCCCTGAAGAGCACCCGTCGCACCTCCCCTCAGAGGTTGGAGGATTATTTTCTCCTGGTCTCTTCAAGACTTCATTACGGACACCCCCCCCCAAAAAAACACAACCCTTTTCCCACCCTGCCCTACTAGCCAGCCTCCCTTCAGATGCTCAGATCCTTGGATCGGGGGTTGGGGCCAGGTAGTTAACAAGACCGTAGCCTCCACCTCCCCTTTCCAAGGAGTGGGGTAATTCCTATGGTTTCTCCCCCAGGATCAACCGACCCCCGTTTCCATGGAGACCCCCGCCCAGCCAGGAAGAAGACTCTCGGATTGTGGCGAACAAGTCTCACCTGGCTAAGAGAGAAGGGGGTCGAGGAGGGGGTAGGGCAGGGGATGGGGTACGAAGGTGGGAAGTGGAGGGGAGCTGTCCCGAAGGGAGGGGCGAGGACAGAGCAAGCTCCAGGGAGCGCTACGTCCGGGGACACGAAGAGGACGGCGCCCCCGGGGGGCAAGCAGAGCGGCCGCAGGGCGAAGAAGGGACAGGGTTGGAGAAAGGCTTAAGATAGAAAGAAGCGGGTGGGGGGATACGAAAAAGCCAGGGAGTCAAAAGAGGTGGAGGGATTGGGGGAGAGAGAAAAAAGACGCACCTGTTCCCGGGTCGGCTCCGCGGGGAGGCTCAGGCCGCCACCCAGGCTCCCTCTCACCCCCTCTGAACCGCCACCCGCCTAATACTGCCCCGATCTGATGCCCCCCCTCCGCCCCTTATCACCACCGACCTCCTTCTCCTCTCTCTCGGCGGCGGCGGCGGCGGCGGTCGGACTCTAGGAACTGAGAGGAAGAAGGGAGGGCTCAGCAAAGCGGAGGAGAGACAGAGCCACACACTGGCAGCAGCAGCGGCGAGCGAAAGAGTGAGGGGGAGAGCGGTGTGTGTGTGTGTCTGTGTGCGAGCGAAGCCTGGTGGAGTGGGTGCCGGTCGCAGGGCTCGACGGGAAGTGGAGTCCGGCCCGGTCCGCGGGCGGCGCCACCCCCTCGCCACAGGACTACAACTCCCAGAATGCCGCCTACGCGGGGGGAGGAATGGGGAGGAGGAGGCGAAGGGAGGGAGCGAGCAAGAGAGGGAGGGACGAAAGCAGGGAGCAAGCGGCGGCGAAGGGGGCAGAGCCAAGCAGCCCCGGTGACACTGGGAGGGGAGGGGAGGAGGAGGGGATCGCTGCAAGGACCGAGCGGATTCCGGAGAGGGAGGCAGCAGTGGCTGCAGCAAGCCAGGCAAAAAGCTAGACTCCCGGGAGAGGCGGAGGCACTCGATCCTCGGGGTTGCAGGAGCTCCACGCACCCCCCACCTCGACGCCCCTCGAAGGGGGAGGTTGAGGAAACGAGAAGATCAGTGCGCAGAGGCCAGGGGTTTCTTTCTTCCAACGCTCTCCACCTTATGCCCTGACCTGACTTTCTCAGACCACTGGTGCCCGATCTAGTGTGTAAATCTGGGGACCCCAGATCTCTCCTGCCGGGCAGCCCAGAACAGATGCATTCAGTCCCCTTCTCCCAGGGGCCCAGGGAGGCTCCCCTTGCAGGCAGGGCGTGACTCCCCCCTTCTTCCCGCCCCCCCACCGTCGTCGCCACCCCCCATCTCCCTCCCCGGAACCCCTCCCCTGAAGCCAGGGCTCGGCTCTCCCTCTCCCCGCCAAGAAACGGACTCCCCCTAAGGGCTACTACTGAGCCCCCTCCCTTATACTGGGCCCCTACCCACTAGTATCCCCTTCTTAGCCAGGGCCCCCCTCACCGAAGTAATACTGGGGGCGACCCGAGTTGGACTGGTGAGTACTTTCCCTCGGAGACTAGACGTCTTTCGCCACGCCGACCCTGTGTAGAGATAGAGAAGCACGTTAATACTCCCGTCTCCCTCCCCCCAGGTTTGGATCCCCGTGGAAGTGGCTCACAGGAAAGAGGGGACGGTAGTGGAAGTGAGCTCGGAGTGAAGCCCAATCCTCAAACCTCATCCCAGCCGTGGAAATCTCGGGATTCGCCCTTTTCCTTAAAAGCCATCAAATCGCTTGGGGTGGGGATTAAATTATCTAAACCCCAATGTCCACGCGACCCGAAGCGACGCTACCTCGTAGGAATAAGACACCAACTAGGCTGCCGCCGCGGGAGAGAAAGTATTAAACACCCCCCCGTCGCCGTCCACCCCAAAACACATACCCGTAGGATAGATGGCTGAGGAAGAGGGGGAGGCGGTGGGAGTGCTGGAGAGTGAAAGGATTGTGGTGGGGAGGGTCCGCGGCCCCTCGAGAGCAGAATCCAGATGCTAAGGGGTGGGTGGGGGGTGCGGCATAATCGCGGACGGTGTCTTTCCTCGCTTTTCCCGGAATCGCCGCCGAACACCGTCTAACACTCGGAGCTGCTTACCACTCAGTCCCCTAGCCCCATTTGTGCGCGTGAGGCCACCGGAGCCCGGGAAGCCCCGGCACAAACTCCGCGGAAGCTGGCCTTCGCTGCCGCTGCGCTGCTGCGGGCCTCCCTCCCTCCGCTCCCGGCCCCGCCGATCTACCTTCGCCCCCGGCCGAGGCCAGACCCCGCTCACAACTCCACGCCCCTACTCCACCCCCGGCTCCCCCTCCCCTGGCCCTCTCCCCGTGGTCCGGCCCTGCCCCTAGCACCGCCCCGCCCTACCGCTCGGTCCAGAGCCCAGCAAGTGCCCCGAACTCGCCCCCCGCCCCCACGCCCAGGCCAGTCCGGCCGGGCCTGGTTTACCCCTCCCGCCGCGCCCCGCCCCCGAATCCACGTACTACTTCGCCACCCAACTCGGTCCGGTCCGGGTTCGGCCCGCACCCACGCCACCGGAATCCCCGATTCGGTCCGGTGTATGGCCACCCACCCCGCCCTTGCCTGGGTGCTGGCCTGGCCCGCTGCCTGCGCCCGCCTAGCCAGCCCAAGCGTGGTCCAGGTCCGGGTCCCGGTGCCGGCCTCGGTCCGGGCGGCGTTGCCGCGACTCGCCACGAGGGCTCGGTCCACGCAAGATCCGAACCCGCGCGGGGTGGGGGCCGCGGAAAGCAAGTTTCTTTATCCTCCCCCCGCCCCCGCCGCAGGGCTGCGCCGTCCCCCCCCGCCCCCGCTACGGTGCCCCCTTCACCTGGGCAGAGCCCCTTACCGCTGTCGCAACTTTGCTCTTCTCCACGCCGCCGGGGAAGCAGGCGAAGCGGGAGGAGGAGGGAGGTGGCGGGGGGTGCTGGGATCAGGCCGCTGGGCTCCGGGAGGACACGTGGGGGAGGAGGAGAAGGAGGAGGAGGAAGGGGGGGCGGGCCTGCAGTTCTCGGGGCTCCCCCTGCCAGCCCTGGGGAAGCCGGAACCTCGCCGGGCAGCCGCAGACCCCGCACTGGCCACGGGGGAAGAACGGAGCCACCTTCCCCCGCCAGCTCCCGGCTCCAGGAGCGGGGGCCGAGAAACGCCGTTCGGGGTCGGAGAGCGAGCCAGAGAGCGAGCGTTCTAGCTCACGCTTTATATGTGACTCTCCCTACCCGGGTTTACATACAGTGTATGTGTGTGGGGGGGAGAGGAGGGTCCTGCGTGCGGTGGGGGGAAACGCCCCCCGCGGCTCGCCCCGCCCCTCCCCCAGCCCCCACTTCCCACCCCGGGCGACCTCGGTGCGTGGTTCTGGCGCTCAGGCACCGAGGCCGCTCGCGGGCGCAGCCCCAGCCCCGGCGCCGAAGTGGGACAGGTGCTGGGGAAGGGAAAATGCCGGGGCTCGCCGCCTCGCCTCGGGTCTCTGGGGCGGCCCACCCTTCGTGGCAATCTCCTGGGCTGCAAACCCCCTGGGCCACCCTCAATGGGCAGCCCCCACCTGGACGTGGAGTCGTCTGGGCATGGGGGGGCGAGAGACCTGAGGGAGGAAGGAGGAGGAGGGGGACGAAAAGTCTGTTTAAAGGGGGAAGCCCGCACGACTCTGAGCCAAAAACCTAGCTCCAGAGAACTGGGCTTCTACCCGCTTCCCCCAGTTCCTCAGTCACCAATCCGAGCCCCTTGACCCTTACCCTTTACCCTAACGACTCCCCGCCTGGCCAAAGGAATAAATCCTCGTGTGTGTTTACATCCCAGGCCATCCCCGGGACTGAAGGGCTGAGAAGCTTGCGGTCCACATTCGAACTCTGATGACTTTACATTGACTCGGAGGAGAGCAGCTTGCGAAGGAGCTGAAGCTGCCGGCCGATTTGCTTTCAGTCTTAGGGTGTTTCTTAGCATCTCCAACCCTGAGCCCGTGATGAGGACTTCAAAGGCATCGCCTCAGCCTAGAGGGTATTAGGGGAGGTGCCCAGCAGTTCCTGGAGGATTCAGTGCTTTGGAAACGGAATGCGAAACGAATAGCAGGAATTTTTTAATCTTTATGTGCAGATATATTGATATTATTTATTATATATTTATCTATACTAAAAAAGCCAGACGGTCATTTGGACTAGAAGGAAGCCATGCCGGATTAATGTCTTCCTCCGCCTCCTCCCTGCCCACCCGCCCCCTTGCTTCTCCAAGGCCCAGAGGTTCCATCTCTGAGCTGTGGGGTGTCTTCTCTCCTTTGGAAGGACTTTAGAAATGGCAGTTGAGACTTGCCTGGTATGTCTCCCTCACCTGGTTTGAGGGATGTGCATGAGTATTGGAGCAAGTTATCTAAGGCTGCAGTGGCTTTGCTGTTGCCTGAGGCCTGGTGTTCTATGACCCCCCATGCTTATCCTCACCAACTTCAAAATCTGTTGCCAGCATCGTGGACATTGCACGGGCCACTTTATTTTGCTTTGGGAACCTCCTCACTAGTTATTTTATATGGCCACTCTTACCCTCCCATGCACTACGCATACATCTTAAAAAGTGTTCGGCCCAAGTTGCACCAAGGGACAGTGAAGATTTGGAAATGATTTGTTTAAGCTAATCAACATATGAACTCAAATGCTTTATTAAGGGGGAAATCGCCTCTCTGGGGCCTGATAATGCAGACCCCACCAATTCTACTTTGATTCGAGTGGACCGTTGTCACCGATTTTAACTAATCTAGTAATTACTAAATCTCCATTTCTCTTAAGGCCTTTAAGGCCTTAGCGCTACTTTGCTCCTTGGTTTGAGGCTGAAACGGATCCTGAACCCCTTGATTCACACTAGTCTGTGTCTCACCATTTGGCTGCCTCATTTATCTGGTGAAATGAAGGTTGGGGCAAGATGGTTATTTCCTGGCTGAAGTTCTAGCTTCTCTGAGCCCTTTCCTGTTGGGGGCCAGGCTTCCTGCCTTATAGGAGATGATGGGAAACCAAGGAGCAGGGTGGGAAAAGCTGGGGAAAACCTTATAAAGAATATCGATATTAATGATTCTTTTATTTGAGGCCAGGACCACAACATAACCATAATAATAATACCTTACCTTTGTGCAGCATCGGAGTGTTTACAAAGCCCTTTCCCTTGTGTTATTTCATTTGTTTCTGGCTACAACTCCCAATTTTGTAATTGAGGAAACTGAGTCTATGTCTATGAGTGGCTTGCTCAAGGTCACATGGGTAGTGAGTTCCTGGACCAGGAGTCAACCCCAGTAGTCTTGATTCTACATCCAGAGTTCTTTTTAATATGGTACAGCACCTCCATTTGATGCCAAAATGGTCTTTTTTTCAAACAGATTGTTTTTCTTAATTATTTCTCCCATCAATAACATCTACTGACCCAGGTCTGGACTCTCAGAGAAGCAGCTTAGTGTAATGGAAAGAGGACTATTTTGGGGGAGTTCTAAGAACCAGGCCCTAGTCCTGTTTTGTCAGTAGGTAGCAATGGGACCTCAAGCAAGCCCTGACATTTGACTGAGTAGTGCCAGCCTGATGCTAGGTACTGTGTTTTAGGCCTTCGCCCATTCCCTCTTAAAGGCAGAAATCAATGTACCTGCCCTACCTCCCTCACAAGGACACCCCATGGGTATCAAATGAGGTATGGATAGGAAAGAGTTTTCTACAATATAAACTCCTGGACTCATGCAAGTTATTATCACCAGCCTCCCTGGGTGTAGCACAGAGACTAGGGGTGACACTGGCCTGGGCCCTGCCCTCCTGAAGCTTGCCAGACAAAGCAGAGCATTTGGGGTTCCTGGAGTAATTTAGGCCCCAAACCAAACTCCAACTAAATCCATAGGATAATTAGTTATCTGCTGTGTTTTGCAATCAGAGGCCTTGTCTCACTGGTAAGATAGCCCAGGCTTATGACCAAAAAAATAAAATCCCAGTGGTTTAGATCTTTAGAGTTATCAGACTGAAGCAAATGCGAAGCATGTAGTGGTCCCTTCATTCCCTGCAACTCAGTCAATAGAAGGTAAAATCAGGTTTGGAACTCACGGTCTCAGACTGCCAAAGGGCTCATTCTTAGTCACTCCCATTGAAAAGGGACCAGGAGAGGGAAAGGTATAGAAAGAGCCTTGCAAACTTGCAAAAGTGATTTTATGTTACACTATGTGCTCCCTAGTGTTTCACTTTATGTTCCAGGGGAAATGTGGGGATTGGAGGAGAATTCCTTGCCCCTAAAACCTTAAAGGCACAAACCGTGTTCCAAGCAGAGCTGCTGCGTTAGATGCATGCCAGCAGACCACAAGATCTGTGGACTAAAAGTATTGGCTCCCTGAGAACAAATGGCTGAGAAAGGCCTGGACTCTGCCTTCTCAGATCCCCGGGTCTAGATGGGGAGACAGCATGTCTGGTTAAACTTAACTCTGTAAACAACCAACAACCTTTCTGGATTTTATGGCCAGAGGAGGAAAAATGAGGAAGGGGGCTACAATCACCCCAGAGGCCTCACCAGGTCAAGCCCCTCAGCTCACTGACCACTCCCCTCTTCCCTAAAACTCCTAGCCTCTTAACAAAGTTCTTAATCAAACATACAGTGCTAGAGGTGGGAAGGGGCTCTAAGAAATTATCTGCCCTCCTAAAAAACTGGCCATGACTGCCCACTGCCAACAAAATCAAGTCCGTGAGCCTTCACCTAGCTTTCAGGGCCCTCCCTGATCTGGTTCCAGCTCCTTTCCTTCCATGCCCCTCACAAGCCCTCTGTTCCGGCCAAACCAGCCTTCTTGCCATTCCTTGGACAAGACATGCACTTTCTCCACTCTGCTCCCTCAACTTTTTATATGCTCTTCTCAGCTTATTGAAATCTCACTCCACCTTTACTCAAGCCAGCTCTTTCATGCCCCACCCTACACTCTCCCCATGGAAGTTAACAACTCCTCTGGGGTACTCCCCCCCCACCCAGTATTTACCTTGTCCCTTTAGTTAGCACTTCTATACTCTGCCTATCTGTTTCTCCAGCTAGATCTTTAGTTCCTTGGATGAAGGGACCCAATATTTCTCATCTGTGCATCACAGCCTCCTTCTTCTCCTCCCAAGATCCCCCACCTTGTCATGGAATAGGACTTCTACAAATTTTTGTTAAGTGGATGAATGGATGGATGATCCAATCCATTCCCCTTATTTTATAGTGGAGAAACTGAGGCCCAGACCTGACTTCCCTTATGGCCAAAGACTCATTTTTAGGTCTTGGTCTCTTTTAGACTTTCTCTTCCCAATCAGTGGTTATGCACACGATCTCTGAAGTTAGACAAATGTGGTTTGAATCCTGGCTCCACCACTTCCTAGAAACATCACCTTGGACACTCAACTTTTCTCTGAGCCTCAGTTTTCTCATTTATAAAATGGGGGCTAATAAGTACCTCCTGAAAATGTTATAAGGATCAAATCAGTTCTTGTGTGTTAAGTACTTAAAACAGTGCCTGGCACCTAGTAGATGCTCTGTAGTAGTCTTTTTTTTTTTAACTTAAGGGGGGCCAGGCATGATGGCTCACACCTGTAATCCTAGCAGTTTTGGAGGCCAAGGGGGGAGTATTGCTGGAGGCTAGGAGTCCAAGACCAACCTGAGCACAAACAAGACCCGTCTCTACAGAAAAAGAAAAATCAGCTGGGTGTGGAGGTGCACTTCTGTAGTCCCAGCTACAAGGGAGGCTGAGGCAGGAGGATCGCTGGAGCCCAGGAGTTTGAAGTTGCAGTGAGCTACGATGATGCCACTACACTCTAGCCTGGGTGACAGTGAGACCTTGTCAGAAAAAACCCAAAACAAACAAACAAACAAAAAAACCTTAAGGGATTTTTCAAGAATTCAGAACTTCAGAGCACCTGCTTCACTCAAGCCCAGGAATAAAAGCCACAGCCCGAACATAAAGAAAAAGAGGTATGCTTTGGGCAAGAGGAAAGTAATAAGATTTAGCAAGAACTTTCAGTAAAACTATTACCTCTTCCCCCCAAAGAGGCTAAAGAATATTGAGAATATTCAGTGGCCCACGTTAGTGAATGCTCACCAAATTCCACTGAATTTGGAGCGGCTGTGTTCCTCTTACTGTGATGGTAATCCTTTTATATATAGGCTTAGGGATGTTGGCACAGACTGAGGTGCCCTGCTGAACCCACATGTACCATTCTTGAGCCTATCCTTGTGCCTACACCTGAGCTCCCCTCCACCTGGCCAAATCCTTCGAGCACCACCTCCATGAAGCTTTCTCTGAGAAGCTCTCCTGTCCCTGAACTCATGGCCTTGTAGGTAAGTACTGCACAGTTTAGCAATTAGTGCTCTTCTGTGCTCTGTGCCTTCGTTAGACCACCCCATCTGAGAGCAGGCACCTTGTCATAGAAAGCAGCATTCCCCATCATGCCTGGCAGCGTTTGAGCAGACAGCACTCCATGAATCCTTTGAGATTGACGGACAAGTAGGCGTTCAGGAGGAGCAATGGGGCACAGGTCCCCTCAAGTCATGCCTACCATGCCTTCGACCAAGCCTCCATCCCCCCACACACCACACTTCTCAAACCACCCACAGACACCCCAGCCTTTTCAGTAGCCATCTTGTCTCCTAGAATTTGTAAGTATCTGGACTGCAAGGGCCACGTTTTACTGTGTCCGCCACATGGCCCAGCTCAGAGCTTCCAACAGTACCAGCAGAGAGTAAGCACATAGTTTCGCTACTATAGATAACTCAGCAAAGATACCATTTTTATTTCGGGTGTGTGTGTCTGTGTTTATTTGTATTCATGTGTGTCTGTTCTTGCTCGTTAAGCTACAAGGGGCTCCAGAGGGAAGAGTTGTCCATGTTGTGACGAAAGTCAGAAGATTCTTAAAAAACAAGTTAAATCCTGGGATTTGGATTTTTTTTTTACAATCCAGGGAATGAATATTCCGCCTTCAGTACACATTCGGTCTATACTCTTACACCAAATTTTCTCAAACTTTAGTATACATCAGAATCACCAGAGAGCTTGCTAAAATTCAGATTCCAAGGCACCCTCCCATTCAGGGCTTTATTGAATAGTTCTGGGGTAGTGTCTCATACTCTGCATTTCTAACAGTCTCTACAGTAAATTCTAGAACCAGTGGGTTCTTGGACTACACCTTGAAAATCATTGAGCACTGTTTCCATTTTCATCTTCACTAGAGATTCCCAAACTTTTCACTACCAAGGCTTTTATTATTTCTTTCCCCTCATGGGCCCCATTTAACACACAGTTATATGTCACTTAGTATGTGTCAGACACTGTTCTAAGGATTTTACAAATATTAATTTATTTAATAATCACAACAATCCCATAATGTACCTACTATTATTTTCCCCTTTTATAGATGAAGAAACTGAGATACAGACAGATTCAGTGACTTGTCCTAGTTTGTCCAGTTAGTAAGATTTTTTTCAATTGAAGTCAAATTCATACAATATCAAATAATCATATTAAAGTGTACAATTCACAGCCTGGGCAACATAGTGAGACCCTGTCTCTACAAAAAATAGAAAAATTAGCCAGGCGTGGTGACATGTCCCTGTAGTCCCAGCTACTCTGGAGCCTGAGGTGGGAGGATTGCTTGAGACCAGGAGTTCAAGGCTGCAGTGAGGTGTTTGTGCCACTGCACTCTAGCCAGGGTGACAGAGCAAGACCCTATCTCAGAAAAAAAATTAAAAATAAGGTGTACAATTCAGTGGCATTTTGTACATTCACAGCGTTATATAACCACCACATCTCTCTAGTTTCAGAATGTTTTCATCACCCCAAAATTAAACTCCATGCCTGTTAAGCAGTTGGCCCCCCATTCTCCCCTCCCACCAACCTCTGGCAACCACCTACCTGCTTTCTGTTTCTATAGATTTACCTACTCTGGATATTTCATTTAAATGGAATCATATAATAAGTGGCCTTTTGTACCTGGTTTCTTTCCCTTTGCATAATGTTTTTGAGGTTCCTCCATGTTGTAGCACATATCAGTACTTCATTCCTTTTTATGGCTGAATAATATTCCATTGTACAGATAGACTACAATTTGTTTATCCATGCCCAGCTAGTAGGTTTTTTTTGTTTTTTGTTTTTTTTGAGACAGAGTCTCACTCTCTTACCTGGGCTAGAGTGCTTTGGCGTCAGCCTAGCTCACAGCAACCTCAAACCCCTGGGCTCAAGCGATCCTCCTGCCTCAGCCTCCCGGGTAGCTGGGACTACAGGGACATGTCACCGTGCCCAGCTAATTTTTTCTATTTTTAGTTGTTTGGCTAATTGCTTTCTATTTTTAGTAGATACGGTGTCTTGCTCTTGCTCAGGCTGGTCTCGAACTCCTGAGCTCAAGCAATCCTCCCACCTCGGCCTCCCAGAGTGCTAGGATTATAGGCGTGAGCAACCACACCTGGCCCAGCTAGTAAGTTTTGAAGGCAGGATTCAAATCCAGGCTGTCTGCCCCCAGGGTCTGTGCCCTTACCCAACTGTGTTCAAAATACTTATCTAGGCTGGAAGTGGTGGCTCATGCCTGTAATCCCAGCACTTTGGGAGGCCAAAGTGGGAGGATCACTTGAGGCCAGGAGTTTGAGACAAGCCTGCTCAACATAGCAAGACCCCCGTCTCTACAAAAAAAATTTTAAAAATTAGCCAGCTGTCATGGCATGCACCTGTAGTCACGGCTACTCATAAAGCTGAGGCAGGAGGATTGCTTGAGCCCAGAAGTTCGAGGTTGCAGTGAGCTATGATTGTGCCACTGCACTCCACTCTAGCCTGGGAGACAGAGCAAGACCCTGTCTCTAAAAACAAATAAACGAACAAACCAAAATACTTATATACTTAAGCAGGATATATTTTCAAGTAATAATTAATTTGTCATTTAAAAATTTCTCAGATACAACACCGGGCAGTGGCACATGCCTGTCGTCCCAGCAACTTGGGAGACTGAGGCAGGAGGATCCCTTGAGCCCAGGAATTTAAGGCTGTAGTGAGCTATGATCATGCCGCGGCACTCCAACCCGGGTGACAGAGCGAGACCTCATCTCTAAAAAAATAAATAAAAATAAAAATTTATCAAATATACATAAACTAGTCCAGGCATGGTGGCTAACGTGTAATCCTAGCACTTTGGGAGGCTGAGGTGAGAGGATTGCTTGATGTCAGGAGTTTGAGACCAGCCTGAACAAGAACGAGACCCCATCTCTACAAAAAATAGAAAAATTAGCCAGGCGTGGTGGCACACCCCTGTAGTCCCAGCTACTTGGGAGGCTGAGGCAGGAGGATCGCTTGAGCCCAGGAATTTGAGGTTGCAATGAGCTATGATGCACTCTAGCCGGGGTGACAGAGCGAGATCCTGTCTCAAAAAAAAAAAAACAAACAAACAAAAATCGTGCATCAGAACTTCAGATCAGCTTGAGATAGCCACACTGAAGTCATTTAATTCCAGCCAAAGCCAAAAACCATTTGATGTTGTCGTTAACCTCTGAAACAGGTTCATATAATGGTTTCACTAGACTTTATGAAATACTATACATAATTCATAGACTTTATGGGTTGGTTTGGGGAACCCCATTTTGGGATTTGCTGATTGCAAATCCCTGTAAGACACTCGCTCAACAAAGAGAGATTCCATCAAGTTGCTTAGTAGACTCTACCGACAATCCAGAAAGTGGGCTCATGCATGTTAGATTTTTCACACCAAGCAGCTAAACAAAAAAGAGTTGGAACTTAACCTTCAGTAAATTAGAAATTCCAAAATCCAGTACATCATTCTGCTTGAGTGTTCCAGGTAGCTAGAGTTTCACCACTAAGGATGCATATAGCCATGTCTTGGGGGCCAATAAGATAGTGCCTTAACTGCCCTCTGAATGGTGACAGCCTGGGCTGGACTTATTAGAGGAGGCCTTCCAGTCCTGAAGCATCTGCTTTGACAGAACCTGAGGTGAGAATGCTATTCCAACACAACGCTGATCACATGATTTTTCTCCTGACTGTTCAAGGGTGTGGACAAAAAAAAAAAAAACAAACAGAAAAAACCCCCACAGGTTTACATCTCCTCTAGAGGTTTGTGATACCCACAGCCCACGTCTGAGAACCCCATTTGATGTTCTGAGCATTGCCCTTTCCAAAGGGTTCCCTTGTTGCTCAACAGAGACTGAATAACCAGGTTGGATTCAAAACCATTAGCCCTGACTTCACTTAGCAGAATAAAATGAACATCAAGGAGAGCCTTGAAGGGGAAAAGATGCCACAAAACCTGTCACTTGAGAGGTGAGGGGGTGAATGGTGAGCTTCTTCATCTCTATAGCCCCAGGGCCTAGGAAAAGCCTGGCACCAAAGGGAAGTGCTCAATACATGTTTGTTGACTGAATGAGTGAAAGAGAGCCTTCTTGGTCTGGAGGTTGTCACGGAGGCATTGTAGAGCAGCTCTGTGGGGACAGAGAATGGAGGGAAGTTGGCATGGGTCTGGAGTGTCCTGCCAGGACTACACAGACCATGTTTTTCTCTGCCTAAAAATTTCTCCCAGGCAAAGTTCTCAGAGCCTGCAAGTCTCAAAAGTAGATTCCTCTGAGTTCACTGTGTACTTTATTCTACTAAACTCAACTCAGAGAAACTTAACAGTGGCATAGTGTTGTGGGGAGAATCCAACGAGAGTGCCTGTACAAAAGCATATTGAGAAGGATAGAGGGGTCAGGCGCAGTGGCTTGTTCCTGTAATTCCAGCTACTTGGGAGGCTGAGGCTGGAGGATCACTTGAGGCCAGGAGTTCTAGACCAGCCTGGGTGATATACCAAGACCCCGTCTCAAAAAAAAAAAAAAAAAAAAGAGGCCGGGCGCGGTGGCTCACACCTGTAATCCTAGCACTCTGGAAGGCCGAGGTGGGAGGATCATTTGAGCTCAGGAGTTCGAGACCAGCTTGAGCAAGAGCGAGACCCCGCCTCTACTAAAAATAGAAAGAAATTAGCTGGACAGCTAAAAATATATAGAAAAAAATTAGCCAGGCATGGTGGCACATACCTGTAGTCCCAGCTACTCGGGAGGCTGAGACAGAAGGATTGCTTGAGCCCAGGAGTTTGAGGTTGCTATGAGCTAAGCTGACGCCATGGCACTCTACCCTGGGCAACTAAGAGTGAGACTCTGTCTCAACAACAACAAAAAAAAGGAAAGGAGAAAGAAAGAAAGAAAAGAGGGCAGAGAATTCTTGTTAACTCACCACTATTGGCTCTGTGTGGTCTAAATGACTATATGTGCCGTTTGGTCAGGCGGGTTTCTGTCTATGGGCCTGAACACTGAAGATGTACATGCGTGGCAGACACACACCCCCCAACGTGCATATTTTATAATGCAGTGAAATCCCATTTGCCAAAATCCAAATAGCCACAATCCTTAAAGAATCGGAATTTTTTTTTTCTTTTTTTTGCAATACAATAAATTCCTTACATTTATATGGGGCCTTGCAGGTCACAAAGTGCTTCCCCATCCATGACCCCATTTGTTTGTTGACTGCTGTTCAGAAGGTTCTGAGGCTTTGCAGGATCCTGAAGGGCCTTGTGAAGACTCAAATGCAATAACATGTATGGTGTGAGTGGCCTTGGCTGTGTGCTGGGCCTGTAAGCACCAGGCCTCTTATGGTGGCAGAGATATCCCGGGATACCTCCAGGGATATACAGAGATATCCGGGGGTGACTTGCTACCCCAGACTTGTAGGGACACACCAGCACTTGGGGGCCTGGGCTGGTGAGATGTGACTCCTGCAGTAGAAAGGAGCTGAGACTCATCTGTAGAAAATCAGTAGCGTAGCAGCAGCAAAGACGCTAAGGGTTGGAATACCTCTCTCTGATTTCATTCCATCAGTCATCCAACGCGCAGAGAGTGAACACTTCAGGGTACAAAGACAACAAGACTTGTCTCCTAGGCTCGGCAAGGTGGCTCACGCCTGTAATCCTAGCACTCTGGGAGGCCGAGGTAGGAGGATCGCTTGAGCTCAGGAGTTCGAAACCAGCCTAAGCAAGAGTGAGACCTGTCTCTACTAAAAATAGAAAAAATTAGCCGGGCATGGTGGCAAACGCCTGTAGTCCCAGCTACTCAAGAGGCTGAGGCAGGAGGATCCCTTGAGCCCAGGAGTTTGAGGTTGCTGTGAGCTAGGCTGACGCCACGGCACTCTAGCCCGGGCAACAGAGCGAGACTCTGTCTCAAAAAAACAAAACAAACAAACAAAAAAAAAAGACTTGTCTCCTAGACCCCACTGGCCATATGATTTGTGAGGTCTTTTCCCCTTCAAGTCTTCCCTTCATGTTCATTATAACCCCATTTTGCCAGGACACAGATGAGGGAAGGTGTTTAACTCAATCACACCCTCCCATCCCATTTCGCTTTTTCTCTTTCTCTTTCTCTCTCACACATACACACGCAGGAGGCTTCATCGAGAGCTCCCAAACTCCCAGGGCTAACCTGGCTCTGTCATGCTCCTATATAAGGAGAGTATTGAATAAACCAGATTCATGGGAAGAAAATGAAAGCTTGTAATGCATACTAATAATAATAGTAATCCCTCACATCTGTATAAAACTGATTCCTTGTTCCCTTCAATCCTTATTCCCTTATTTTATCCTGGGTCCTGTCATTGGCCTTCATATTCAAAGACAATCTTCTGATTGTGATCTCCATCTGAGAGTGAAGCAAGACTCTAAGGCAGGACCAAGAGGCCCTCCTTCCCTCTGGTAACAGACATCTTGGTGGGTTTTTCTCTTTTTACCCTTCTTTTTCCTTCCCTCTTTCTCTTGCTGTGCTGTCTGTGGAGCCTGAAGTTGCCTGTGACTCAGCTTCCCAGGCTTCAGGGAGCCTGGAACCTTGGGGAAAAGGCTGCTGGCCAGCTAGCCCCCCAAGTTGGGATGCAAAGCCTTTGGCTCCAGCCAAGATCAGTGAGGTGGGGAGAGGAGACCCTTCTCTTCTCTTCTCTTCTCTTCTCTTCTCTTCTCTTCTCTTCTCTTCTCTTCTCTTCTGGCAGACCCAAAGTGAGCCCTAGCCCACCTCAGCAAGTTGGGCAGGCCCGGCCTGGGAGAAAGGGAGCAGTTTCAATAGAACAAGGAAGGGAAAGTACCCTGAAGTTTTTAGGAGGATGTTAAATGGGGCTCCGAAGCTGAGAAGGCAAGTGCTAAGTTCAGGCTTTGCAGGGTGTGGGCATACCAAGCAACCTAGGCTTGCAGGAGAAGATACCAGTGAAGGGTGAAGAAGAGTCCCTGTTGTAGCCACTGGGTTTCTAGGCCTTTAAAAAAAACCCTAACTACTTCTGTCATCCCCATTCCTTCACATGCTCCCATATCTTCTTTCATCTGTCCAGCTTCTTCACTGAGTCCCCTTGTACCTCCATTCCTCTAATGTTGCCCCAATTTTCTGAGCTGAAGATGCTTTCAGTGAAAGCCTACCCGGGAGAGTTCTGAAGCCATACCAGCCAAACATTCTCAAACTCCCCCATTCATCCTTCTCTCTACATGGTTCTTAGCCCATGGCTGCGGCCACACCAGACACCCCTCCACCTGGCCCAAAGCCGGCCCCAGATGGGAATGCCTAAGAAAGGAGAGAGAAGTAGGGGATATAAAACCACTGTGCCATGGTGTCTTGCAGTAGTAGAGGATCAAAGCCTGTCCTCTCACGGTAGGAGGGATCAGAGCTGTCTGTCTTGGCAGTCGTGAGCAGGGGGCCCAAACAGCAGGTAAAAGCTGCTGTCAGCTAGTGGCCAGGCTAAAAAGCGATGACGGTGCCGAGTGGCTGCCATGCTGGGGTGGGAACGAAGACCCATCACCCCCTCCCTTTATCCCTGGATGTGACGAGCAGTCCAAGCAGTCCGTAGAGGCTTCCAGCCTCGCCCAGCCTTGGAAACTCCCTTCCCTCAGGAAGGGAGCTTCATCCCAGCCCAGGAGCCCCCTGGCCGAGCCCTCTTCCAGCCCCTGCCCTGACGTTTGGGGCCGGCCAAGTTAGCATTGTCGCTCAGGCAGCAGCAGCCAGTCCCGGGCGGGAGTGTGTAATTGCAACCACTTCCTGCCCCAGCTTGCCTTAGGTCGGGCCCCGCCCCTAAGGACAGTCGGGGCGGGGCCCAGGTGCTGTGAGAGAGTCCGGTGGGGGCGGGGGGTGCTGCCTAGCGGGGCCGCCCTCAAGGGAAATCAGCTGAGACTCATAAAGGGGCGCGGGAGGGGGGGCGCCCTCAGTTCCAGCCAGCCATCGTGAAAGGGCTGGGGCTTCGGGGCAGTCTATTGGCACAACCCGTCCCTGCAAGGAAGGATCTAGACAACAGTCCCTCTCTGACTAGTATAAGACTAGTTCCAATATTAGCTTTATTCATGAGCTCTGAACACGCTGAAGCCCCAGAGGAGAGGCGGAGGAGACAGCTGGGGTCACACGGAGGGATGCTGTCCTCTCCGCCTTGGCACTGCTCTCTCTCAGAGCAACTTGGTGCAGAGAAGAGAGAGAAGAGGTGGGGGCTGCCGAAGACTCTGGCAGCGCACACCACCACTAGCCTGCAAGTGCCTCTCCTTTCCTGGAGTTTCCAGGATTCCTTGGCAGGTTGTAT
Source organism: Indri indri (assembly GCA_004363605.1). Taxonomy (NCBI): domain Eukaryota; kingdom Metazoa; phylum Chordata; class Mammalia; order Primates; family Indriidae; genus Indri; species Indri indri. Next base: position 22,363 of record RJWJ010004828.1, on the reverse strand, counting down.
CATCGGTCTGTCTAGCTACCCAGGCCTCAGAATGCGCAGCAGGTACAGATCCAGTCCTACATCAGGTGCCCTGGAGGTGCAAAAGAAGCGGAAAGATGGTTCCCTCCCTCTGGGGAGCTGGATGTCAACTGGGCATTAGGGTGGTAGAGTGACAGCGGACAAAGCATGCGAATTGTAGCCCTGCCCCATCCCAGTGTATTAGCTGTGTAACCTTGGGCAGCTTGCTTATCTTCTCTGAGCTTCAATCTCCCGGTGTGTAAAATGAAGCCACTAATACTTGCCTTACAAAGTTGTGGTAAGACAGGTACGGGAAAGTGCTTTGAAAGCTGTAAAGCACTATAAAAAGGCAAGGAGGGGATGAAAATATTAAATGGGGTGGAGGTGGGTGAGAGGACCCTAATGGGAAGTAGGAGTGGACACCAATGATTAGGGTACAAACTATCCACTGGAGTGGTAAAGGAGCACGCTGTAATGGGGCTATCAGAGGCAGGCGAGGGTGGGGGGTAGGGGGGAGGTGAAGTCTGAGTGGACTTCCAGTCGGAGGTGGCTCTGAGAGAGGCGATCCCCTCGGAAAAGGCGGTCAGGCGAGGTGCAGAAAAAGCCACAATTTCTCTCCTCTTGAGAAGAGCTTGCCACGGTCCCGGTTGCCTTAATCATGCCCATGCAAAGGAAGGCCAGCGGTGGGTGAGGGCAGCCCCACTAGGCAGTTTTGTTTGGGGGAGGGGGCGGCCTGTCAGCCCTCGAAGTGTAAGGCAGCAGCTGGAAGTGCGTCGCTTACTCACACACCACGCCTGCAGCGTGCACACGGCTCGCTAGAATGAGCTGGGAATGTCTCCTCTTCTCGCCCTCTGCAGACAGAGGAGAGCGGAGGGGAGCTGGGCGAGCCAAGCACATTAAATGACAGCTGCACACTTCTCGGTCCCCTTCGCACTCTGGCAAGGGCTGCCTGGCCCGGGTGACCCCTACCCTCCCGTTCCTAATCAGCAGCAGCCAGCCTTGCCTCCTACCAAGTGGGGATAGGGCCACCCTCACTTGCTTGGTGTGGGTACTGGGAGGAGGGTGTGCCCCTGTGTAGTGGTGGCACATGTTTGGGGATGCACCCACGTCCATGCATGTCAGCAGTCATGTGTGCAGGTCGAGGCAGGTGCCTGCATACAGACATGTGTCACACACGTGCATGCTCCAAGTGTCAAGAATACAGGACTGACATTTCTGCTCCTGTCTGACTTAGGACCAAGGATTTTCTCATCTGTAAAATGAAGAGGCTTGGACCAGAGCATCTTAGAGAGCCCTTTTTCACTGTTTCTACAATGTAGGGCTGTGGCTTCTTAAAAAGTCAGGGCAGTGAAAAAAAATCAGCCAGACCAGTTGTGATGTTGCCTGTCAACATTGCAGATGTTTAGGTTTGGAGATTCAACTTTCAAAAGGCCAGTTATGCGGCATCATGTAACGTCTGTTCACTATCCAAGGATTGGTCTTCTACTGACACCCAGACTGTGGCATGATGGCATTTGTGGATTTGCTCTGTTTGTGTGTTAACATGAATGTGAGTGCCTCCATGGGTACATGTTTAAGTTGCATCACAAGAATATTAGAGCTGAATGAGATCCTGGAGGTCATCTCATTTAATCTCTTCCATTTCTAGTTTATTTATTCAACAGCCCTTTTGTGAGCTGGGATCTGTGCAGGGAGCTGCAGAGATAAATAAAGCATAGTTTCTGCCCTCCAGGAGCTCACCATCTATGAGGCAAAGAAACACGTAAACAAATCATTACAATACAATGTTACAATAGAGGTATAAATCGTTATGTTATGGGAGCACAGGGGAAAGCCCAATTAATTCTGCTTGGGGGTATCTGCTATGAAAACTATGCCCCAGTCTCACTTTGCAATCATTCTACAGCCAAAGAGTTTTTACCTTCACTTTCCTACTTCAAAATATTCTTCCTTGTTCTTCACTCTCCCTTGCCTCCTCTCAGCAAATCTAGGAAGATGCACAGGAAGTGGGAAGGCATCAAGGAGAACTTCGAAACCCCTATTGAAGAGGGAGGTAGAAGTCCCTTGGCTGGGGGAGTGTGAGGCCATAGAAGAGAGTGGCATGTGTCCACATGAAGACTTGTCTGCACAACCAGAAAAGGATTGGTCAAGGGTATACTGGGATCAAAACCGTCCACTGGGATCAACTGTGACCCATACTCCTCTCACCTATAGGCCAGCGAGAGGCTCAAGTGGGGACAGTTGACGTTGTCTGTGTCACTGGTTTAGCCAACGCTGAGGTAGGGGTGGGAACTGACTGGGAGGCCAAGGGAACTGAGAATCTAGTCCTTTCTTCCTGGCCGAAGGGGTGTGCGGATAGAGATCGCTTTCAACAGAGCATGCCCTTTGTGTTCTCTGCACTAGGAATGGGACTGCATTGGGTATCCCTTCTCCCTCGCCCGGTGCCCCTGATGAACAGCAGTGCATGTTTGTGAGATGGTCGCGGCGGATAATGGGGCAACCTAAGTCAGTGTGGAGAGCAGATTAGCGCAAAGCCAACAGGCAGGGGGAGGGAGGGACAATAACCTTGGATTCCACGGCAGGTTCTAACCACTGCCCTCCCCGCCAAAGAATTGGCCGTGGGAAAGGAACCTCCAGCCCCCCAACCTCCATCCCAATCTAGCGTCTTTCCCTCTCTCCTAGGGCAGAAGACAAACCACCCTCGGGGACTACCACCCCATCAGGGCGGGAGCACTCCCTCCTCCTCCCACCCCGCGATCCATAAAGCAAGGAGATGCTACCGCGAAGGGAACCCTGGGAGTGTGCCTTGAATGACCCCCAAACACATCTGGATTTTTGGAGTTCAGGCCAGCCCCCGAAACGGACCCCAGGGAAGTCCGCCAGAGGGAGGGAGCGGGGGAAGGGAGAGGCAGCGCAGAGTTAAGGGCCTGCCGTTTAGGACTCCCGGCCTCACCACTAGGACCGTCCCAAACTTCCTGTTTCTTCCGGCCGCTCTGACCCCAGGGCTGCGGCTCCGAGATAGCTCAGGGCCTGGAAGTGCATGCTGGGTAAGCGCAGACGGACGGAGTAGGCGAGCTCCGCTGTCGCCACGGCGCAGGGCCGGTGTGGGCGCGCGCTCGGCTTCCTTCCCCGGCGGTCACGCTTTGCATGTGGGATGGGCAGCGGGCAGGTGGCAGGGAGGCCCCCACGCCGAGGGCTCTGGGAGGAGCCGAAGCCTGGGCGGGGGCGGAGGGGGAAAGAGGAGGAGGCGGCCCGAGGGGCGGGGGTGTGGGCTGGGAGTTTCTGCATTTTAAAGGGAAGCGGAGTCGCCTTCGAGGCCGAAGTTCGAGCCGACCTCGCCTCGTCGAGTGCAGGAAATCCTGGAGGGGCAGCGCAGCCTGCTCGGCCCCGGCCCGGCCCGGCCCCGAGCTCTCGTGCCCCCCTGAAGCCCCAAGGGAGTAGTTTAGGACAAGTATAAGGAAGTCCTTCTTTACTCAGAGAGGAGCGAACTTAACGGAACTGATAACCCCCTCCCCAAAGGAGACCAGATTGGGGATTTTTTCAAAAAGCGCAGGCAAATGCTCGACTCCAGAGAGAAACTGAGGCGACCCTAATCGTTGAGCGGCGGAGGTCGGAAAGGACAGCCCATCCCTCCGTGCCTCGTCCTCAAGATAGGCTGCAGGGGGTGGGGTGGGGCATTGCTGCTGCTTAGCTCCCGCTTCAATTGTGGGGGGAAAGGAGGGGCTTTGGAAAGATGGTTAAATCGGAATAGAGGTTTAACCCCCACCTCTACCTGCACCTTCCTTTGGGGCCACGCCCCTGCGCGTAACCGCATCTCCTTTTCACTCCCACCACCTCTCATTATTCCGTACTCTCCAGCTCTGCCACATGTTTGCGTGGTATCTTGAGGAAATTGGTCTTACGCCCTCGCTGGAGGGTTGATGTTGGATATAGGACCAGGCGAGGTGTGAGATAGGGCACACAGGACACACAGGGGCCCACGTCAGAGGGTATTGCCCCCATTTTAAAGATACAGAAACTGAGGCTGCCCAGACAGCATAATCATTTGCTGAGCTCACACACAGGGAGTTAGGAAAAGAGGTTAAAACACAGCTTAGAAATGGGAGGGGGGTTGATGCTTAGGATTTAGGTTAAGCAGCCATACCCCCCCAGTCTCTTTAGACCCCACCCCCACTAGCCGAGTGCTACTTTAGCAATCCTCGCGTATCCTCTCTCTGATGGCAAACCACACTAGGGCTATTTGATTGTTTCTGTCACTTAGTGCTAGATTATGAGTACCTCGATGATGAAGACAGGGTCTTGATATTTATTATCTCATCTCATTACCTAGTAAAGTGCCTGGCACATAGAAGGCACTCAAATGTTTCTTTGTGGAACGACAGAAATGAGGAGCCTAGAATCTCAGCCTTTTTTGAGTCAAATGCTGCCTTATCTACCCATCCACCTACACACCTGGCTTAGAAGCACCCCCTTAGGGGCAAGATCTTTCTATTGCCACATATCCCTGGTGCTGGGCTTTGCACTTAGAGGGGCTTTCAAAAATAGACACAGAAGGTGAGGGGCCATCCTTGACTGGCTGGTTAGCTCACCTAGCCAGGGGCAGGATCGAGCTGCCCAGTCACAAATCTGTTATGTACGTTCTGTGCCCTGGTGCCCTTCTCCCAAACCAAAATATAGCAGGCAGTGCAAACATTTATGCAAATGAGCCAAGAGCCCTGCTGCTTTCAAAAATAAATGATGGAGCCCCTATCAGTAGTTGCAGTGTGTCTTGGCAGGGTTTGCAAGGGGCCCTGCCCGCCCCTTGCTAGTTCTCTCTGGAAGCCAGGCACAGTGAGAAGCAGTGTCCCCTACCCCCCTCATTTCCCCCTCCCCTCCAAAACTACAAACAGCCACAAACCACATGGCCCACAAGCAACTGAGATTTGTGGCCTAAGGAACCTCCCAGGGCAGGGGTCAGTCAGGAGGTCAAAGGGGGTGTAGGCATCACACAGTCCAGAGTCATTACTCTAATGCCCTCTGGGAGAGTTTCGAATCAATGGGCCTATTTGTCCTCCCTCCGGGGAGGACTGGGGGTAGGGCAGTGGGGGTCCATTATCATGCCCACCCCCACAACATTGCCTCCAAGAAGCTCACCCGTGGCCTGGCATCCTGCAAACCTCACTGCTTGCTACCCAGAAAAGACAGAAACCAGAAGTGGGATGATTTCTGTGGGGATGGGCTGAGAGGATGTCTCCCTTGCATTCTAGGTTGGGAATCTAGGAGTCTGGACTTTTATGTGGGAGTCTGTGGCATTCACAAAGGCAGCAGGATGACTTTGGGCCCCTGTTGACCCCTCCACATTTTGGTAAATAGCCAGTTTCCAGCACGATTGTGCCCTGGCCCACGATTATCTCTGTTCCTTCTGGGAGAGTTTTAGAATCATTCCATGTGGGAAGGAGGCGGGATAGTATAGTGGTTAAAGGCCTGGATTTGGGTGTTGGCCAGACTTGGATTCCAGCTCTGCCACTAACCAGCTGTGTGACCTCTTCAAGTTACCTTCTCTGAGCCACAGTTTCCTTATCTGTTAAACAGGGATAATAATAGTACCTACCACATGAGCCACTGTTCTTGGGATTAAATATGATGTGCGGTATGTACTTGGCACTTTGCAAAGGCTCGATGAATAGTAGCTGTGGTGACCATTGTTACTAGGTTTTGTTGCAAGCAAGTACTATTCTGCCTGGTACCTGTCAAGCCTGAAACACTTCTCAGCTCAAGTCCCTCCCCAAGATCCTGGAGAGATGGAATTCCTTCTGGCACCCCTCCCCTCCCAGCATTTGGGTCATTCGTTATCGGATTGGCCAGGGCTATGCCAAAGGTGCAGCAAGTGTAGCTATGGCCACAGGCAATATCCCCTGAGGGGACTTAGCTTTATTGACTAAAATGGTATTAAGTGGTCAGCTGGGGGGTTCAGGGAAATAGTCCCTCCATAGGCTCTAAAATAGATACACACGGTATCTAGGGCCAGGCTAGTTCCACGGCTCTAGCCACTAGCTAAGAGTGCATTTACAGTGAGGCAGCCTTGAAAATGTTTTGTCTGATTTATTTGATAATTTCCATCCTCAATGGCCTTTGTTTAAAAATTTACCCTGCTATGAAATGGGAGGGAGTTCACTTTTAATTCCAAATTTTGGTGGCGGGGGTTGGTAGGATGGGAGCAGCAGCTCGCTAAATGCTGGGCAAGATGGCCCGGAAACACAATCTGGGTCTGCCAGGAGTTCACGAATACATAGGTCCAGCTCCGCTTTTACAGGGCACGTTCATCCCACTTTTGGATTTGTCCTTATCTCTTGAGTTTAGACTGTAAAGGGGAGAGAGGCTGGGGTCTTTCCCTTCAGACTTGGGGTTCCCTGAGGTTGGAGATCTTGTCACCCCCACTGGACTGGGAGCCTTCCGACGGCGGGGCCTGAGTCTCCTCCCTTAGTCTGGCCGTTCTCCAGGCTGGGAACCAAGAGGGCTGTCTCCGCCCTCGGAGCGTCTCCCCCACCCTTGCCCGGTGCAGTCCTTGGTATTCGAGGCGCCCGAGAGGCTCAGCACCCGCGACAGAGCGATTGGCGCGAACCAGGCCCAGAAAGGATGCCTCGGGGCCCGAACTCCCCAGACCTCTAGCTGGGGACGGGCAGGGGAAGCCGCCCGCAGCCCGAGGAGGGAGGGGCCACGTGGTGGGGCACTGCAGAGGGTGCCCCCAGTCCCCGCCGGCCCTTTTGTCTGTCCCCCGCGCCAAAGCCCCCTCCCCAAAGAGGGTCGGCTGCGGGGGACGAGGGAGGCCGGGGCGGAGCGGGCACTATGGGGGCTGGGAGAGGCCGGAGGGGTGGAGGGCCGAGGCCCCGGCGAGAAGAGCGGCCGGAGCTGCCCAAGAAGGCCAGGAGGAAAAAGCGGAGGAAGGAAACCCATCCTGCCCCCAACACCCGAGTGTCTCCTGTTACCAACCGAAAGGTGCAGCCTCAGGAAGAGGTGATCGCAGCCGTTGAGAGCAGGCGGTCACGTGAACTGAGGAGGGAGAGAGAGCGAGAGGGGGAGAGAGAGCGCGAGCGAGCGCCGGAGAGGAGAGCCAGTAAGAGAGAAAGCCGACAGACAGACAGACAAAGAACCCAGGAGCGAGGCCGGCGTGGACCACGAGAGAAAGGAGGAGCGGCAGGGAGGAGGGAAGCGCGGCCCTGGCCCTCCCCCTCCCTGTCCTTCTCTTCCCCAGCCTCAACTCTCTGGCCTCACACTTGGGGGGCCCGGTGACCAAATGAGGGCCAGAGAGCCCGTCCTCCCGCCTGGGAGCCCTGTATTCCCCGCACCCCTGCTATCTCACTCTGCCCTTGCAGCCAGGTTTGACGCTTCCCCACTCCTGGAATGACAAAATTGGTTGTAATTGGGCCTGGTAAATGCTCCTTTTTAGCTTGCAAAATAAAAGCAATTCCCTGTTATCTGCAGGGGCTTCCCCAGGGTCCCCGGAATCCGGAATCTCCCTGACCTTAGACTACCCCGCCACACCAAGTCTGCTAGGAGTGGGACCCTGGGTAGGCCAAGTCTATTCCATTGGGCAACAGCAAATGAGAATGGGTCAAGGAGTCCACTATGCCAAGCACTGTGCTAGGTCCAGGGGGCTGCAGAGATGGACAAAACAGCTGAGCCTGCCTTCTGGAAGCTTGTACTCTAGAGGAAGAGATGGTCGCAGACAAACAGACAGAAAAGGCTGACAGTGAAAGGGGCTATGCCCTGTGCTACCAAAGTGCTAGAGGGAGTACAGAGGAAGAAGAAATGACAGAGGAACCGGAAGCCTTCTTGGAGGAAGTAGGATTTAAGCTAGGCCTTGGAGGCTGAGGAGCACTCTGGAGTCCAAGGGACATAGAGGGGCAGGTGGAAGGATTATTCTGAGCAGAAGGACTGGAGCCAAGGCCAGCTCCTTCTAGCAGGAACCTGCACTGGTTCATAATTATAAAGGTAAATCTGTTGTTTTAAAACAAATTGGATTGTAAACATTGCTATTTTTCTTTATCTAATTGCAGGCCCTACTGCTGGCCCCTCGTTGGTGCTGATTCCTGAGAATTGGCTATAATTTTCCAAAGTGCTACCAGTTCAATGAAACCTCTCCTCAGCCTGCTTTTTCCATTGAGGAAACACGGGCCAGGAGGAAATGAAGTCAGTATCCTGTCCCCTGTCCCCCTGCCCCACAAGGATAGGAGGTAGCCACCCACTCAGTGAGTATGGCCCAAGGGCACTGAGAGGAGCCTTGGCATTGCCCACCTCTCTCAGGTCACACATGGCCTCACCACCGGAATCACTGGGGTTGGACAGGTTGGACAGCACAGGCAGGAATTCCAAATCCAGATTCCAGGCCCCTGTGAGCAGGTCAGGTGTTCCTTGGGCATCCAGGTCCTTTCTTATTGGCATCTTAATCATGTGAATTACTTTATCTGTAATCCCTTTTAGTTTGCAAAATTCAGTCAACTCCCCGTTCGCCTCAGAGGACTTCCCAAGGGCCCTGGGAATCCATCATCTCCCTGACCTTAGACCCCTCTCCACTCTGCCCCTGGGCCACACTGAGAGTTGGGGCCTGACAAACGCAGGGCTATTGCAGTGGTGGGAGGGACTTGACAGCTATAAGCCCATTGGGTGGCAGGCCTGGAACATGGGGTCTCCAAGGCTAGGAATATCACTTGAGAAATGGCTGGCTGGGTTGCCCAGGATAAGGAAATCAAAGTCTCATATGAAGGCTTTAGACCTAATAGCACCCCTCTCAACGTTCTGGTGAAAGGCTGTCCCCTCGCCAAACACCTTGTGTATTGTATACAAGGCAGTAACATCATCAGTATCAACCTTTTTGGGACTGTTACTCATTTATTCCTCCCTTCAGTCCTGTGTTCCATAAGCATCTATTCAACATCTTTGAGTGCCCCTCTATGCTCAGAACTGGTGACAGAGTCCCTTCCTACCAGGGCCTACCCACTCTACTGAGAAGGCCAGCTCAAATTCTAAGAGGCAGGAGAGCATGCTTCCCTTTGTTCCTAATACAAGAAGGATTAATTAAATGGGGAAAAAGGGACAGTTGAGAAAAGACAGAAAGCATAAAGAAATCATGTTTAATCAATAATTTTTAATTACGCCACTTCTGCGCTGCATGGATTTTAGATAGGTAACCTCTGGGAGCCTCACTTTTCTCCTCTGTAAAGTGGGAGTAATTGTCTCACGGGGTCATGATGCAAAGGCACGGTGATAACTTTACCTAAGAAAGATGCCAGGCACAGAACCTGGTTCTTAAGAAGTCCTTACTATTTTGCAGGTATATTGTTACATAACTACCATCCAAAGACAGTCAACTGCTGTTAACATTTTGGTGTATTTCCCTCTAGTAATTTTTTAAATGCGTGGTTTTTCCCTATAGTTTGTGATGCAACTCAATACACAATTTTATAGCTTGCCTTTTTTAAACTTGAAGTTATAACAAGAATTTCCTTATGTTATTAAAAAAGGTCTTTGGAAACATCATTTTCGTGGCCACATAATAGTCCATTGTGTAGATTCCTATTGCTTTTTAAAAGCTCCTAGGCCTACCATCTCCTTTGTCCTTTACCCATGACCACCCCAGGAATATCCTTGTCTTTCCTGAAGACAATTATGTAACCACCTGTTCCCCATCCCCCACATTCAGATTCAATGATTTCCTGAGATATTTATTGAGATTGGTGCATTGGGCATTTCCACAGGTGTCTGCCCTTCTACTTAGTGGCAGCTAAGACATTCTCACACCTTGTGGTACCGTGTTGGAACTCAACACAACCCTTGCCGCAGACGACCCTCCCCTCCCCTGCTTCCCCTCTCCATCTTTGCCTCTCCCCACTCCCTAGCCTGCCCCGGGCCTGGGCTGCAGGGTTCCTCCAGGATTCTTTGGAGGCTAGTCCTGTTTCCACACTTCCAGCCAAAGATGGCACTGTTCTGCAAACTCAGTTTTGATGTCACCAAAAAATTAGACCAGGAAAAAGAAGGAGACCAGGAGGCAAGCACTGTAGCCACTGACAGGCCTCAGGAGGGCCAGATCAAGCTCCTGCATCTGGAGGAAGGTTCATAGAACCTCTTCTGTCTTGGGTGTTGGTAAGAATGAGAATTACGTAATGGGGAGCCACTAAGGGGCTGGGGGGACTGGGTGCTTTACTTGGGCCATTGCTTTTTTTCATTAGGTAAACCTTTCTTATGCCTTTGAGTTTCTCCAAACTGGGGATGGAACTAGCACAGCAGACATGTTCCTGAATGCAGCCCTGCAGCTTCAAGAAAGGGAAAGCCTTAGATATCCAGAGGGTTCAGTACCAAGCAGCCAGTCTGGGGTTCTAGAACATGAAACTTTCCTTGTGGATAAGAGAATAAAAAAACCCACTCGGGTTCTAGGAGAGCCATGGAATTCTATACAACAGGACAGTCCTGAGGGCAAGAGCTCATTTCAATGGAAAATGTCATTCGTTTCAAATCAGTGGGAAAAGAATGCATTATTTAAGCAGTGGTTTGGGGATGTCTGATTATTTGGAGAAAAAAGTTAACACTTTATGTCATCCACCCAAGTCAGTCCCAGGATAGCTCAGTCAGTCAGGTTCTTGGTTGTAAACCACAGAATCTCATTCTACCATAAGCAGAAAAGGAGTTTGCTGGAAGGCTATGGGAGATCTCACTGTGACTGGAAATGTGAAGAACCAGCCTCAGGAAAAGAGTAGGAACCAGGGGAAGCAGGCACAATGAGGATCATGCCACAGGCCTGGCTTACTTAGGATGCCACGACAGCACGGCCCTCTCCAGAGACTTGCCAATGTGCTTCTGGTCGCCCGGCTGCTGAGACCTCCGGGAATAATTGCTGCTCTCCCCTGCAGCAATGGTCCCCAACCTTTTTGGCACCAGGGATCAGTTTCATGGAAGACAATTTTTCCACAGACCAGGGTGGGGGTGATGGTTTCGGGATGATTTCAAGTGCATTACATTTATTGTGCAGTCAAACCTCTCTGCTAATGATAATCTGTATTTGCAGCCACTCTCCAGCACTAGCATTAATTACTGCCTCAGCTCCACCTCAGATCATCAGGCATTAGATTCTCACAAGGAGCATTCAACCTAGATCCCTCGTATGTGCAGTTTACAGTAGAGTTCGCACTCCTAAGAGAATCTAATGCCACTGCTGATCTGACAGGAAGCGGAGCTTATGCGGTGATGCGAGCTGTGGGGAGCAACTATAAATACAGATGAAGCTTCCCTCGCTCACCCATTGCTCCCTCTTGCTGCACGGCCAGGTTCCTAACAGGCCATAGACGGCACTGATCCATGGCCTAGGGATTGGGGACTGCAGCCCTGCAGTACTGTAATGCTTAAGTTCTAACATCCAGAGAGAAAGATAGCATCTGGCTGGTAGACCCTGAGTCACATCCCCACTACCTAGTTGCCAAGTGGAGAGGGAATATCTGCCTTCCATGTTTCTTGGGACTTGCTTCAAATCATCAGGGTGTTTGCATACTGAGCAATCAAAGCCAAAAATGTCAGTTACAGTCACTGAAGTTTCTTTCTTTTTCTTTTCTTTTTTTTTTGAGACAGAGTCTCACTCTGTTGCCTGGGCTAGAGTGCCATGGCGTCACCCTAGCTCACAGCAACCTCGAACTCCTGAGCTCAGGCGATCCTCCTGCCTCAGCCTCCTGAGTAGCTGAGACTACAGGCACACACCACCACACCCGGCTAATTTTTTCTATTTTTAGTTGCCCAGCTAATTTTTTTTTCCTACTTTTATTGGAGATGGGGTCTTGCTCTTGCTCAGGCTGGTCTCAAACTCCTGAGCTTGAGTGATCCTCCCACTTCGGCCTCTCAGAGTGGTAGGATTACAGGCGTGAGCCACTGAGCCCGGCCTGAAGTTGCTTGAGCACTAGCTATGTGCTAGATGCCCAGCCAACTGCTCCACAAATATTATTTAATTTAATCCTTAAAGCAACCCTGTACGTTAGAAACTACTATCATCCCCATTTTATAGACAAGCTAAAGATGCCTTTGGACACACACCTAGTAAGAGGTGGAGCTGAGATCTGGTCCCAGCTTCATCTGACTCCAGAGCCTATGCTATGCTTCCACTGTGCTCCAGAGTGATCGAGAACCAGGAAAAATAAAACTATAAACAATCTAGGAGAAAATGGGTGAGGTCAGGCATGGTGGCTCATGGTTGTAATCTCAGCACTTTGGGAGGCCAAATCGGGAGGATTGCTTGAGACCAGGAGTTCAAGATCAGCCTGGGGAACATAGCAAGACCCTCGTCTCTACAAGAAATAAGAAAAATTACGGCCGGGCGTGGTGGCTCATGCCTGTAATCCTAGCACTCTGGGAGGCTGAGGCGGGAGGATTGCTTAAGCTCAGGAGTTCGAGATCAGCCTGAGCAAGAACAAGACCCTGTCTCTACTGTAAATAGAAAGAAATTAGCCAAACAACTAAAAATAGAAAAAATTAGCCAAGCACGGTGTTGTGTGTCTGTAGTCCCAGCTACCCAGGAGGCTGAGGCAGGAGGATCGCTTAACCCAGGAGTTTGAGGTTGCCATGAGCTAGGCTGATGTCACAGCACTCTAGCCCAGGCAAGAGAGTGAGACTCTGTCTCCAAAAAAAAAAAAAAAAAAAAAAAAAAAAAAAAAAAAAAAAAAAAAAAAAAAAAAAAAAAAAAAAAAAAAAAAAAAAAAAAAAAAAAAAAAAAAAGGAAAGAAAGAAAGAGAGAGAGAAAAGAAAGAAAGAAAAGAAAAGGAAAGAAAAAAAGAAAATAGGTGAATATCCCTCTTATCCTGATCCTGGGAGTAGGGAAAGTCTTTCTAGGCATAAAGGTAAAAGAAGAAACAATAAAGGACATGATGTTTAGATTTGGCTATGTAAAAATGTAAAACTTCTTATTTTAAAAATAATAACTCCAAAAGCAAAATTAGAAGGCCAACTGGCAAGGAGTATTTGCAATATGTGACAGAGTTTTAGTATCCTTGATATATAAAGAAGTCTTACAAATCCACAAAAAAAGACAAACACCTCATTAGAAAAGTAGGCAAAGGACATGAATTGGCAATTCACGAAACAAGAATTAACTAATGGCTGATAAAGTCTTGAAAACATTTGGTATTACTAAACAAGCCCAAATTCAAATATTGAGATATTGACATACAATTTTTTACCCATCGAGTTGGAAAAAATGTATTGCATACATCTTATTTATTTTAATAACATTTATTTATTTATTTTAGGGTGTGTCAGTGTCAGAGTTTAGGGAAGCATGTTTTAAAAATCAGCTTTATTGAGGGGGATAATTTAGCTACAATTAGCCGTGTCCATTTAAATCATACGATTCAATAAGTTTTGACATGTGTACCCACTCATGAAACCACTGGCACAATCAAGATACAAAATACATCCATCACCCCCCAAAACTTTGCTCATGCCCCTTTATAGTTTATCTCTTCCTCCACCTCTGTTTCCAGACAACCATGTATCTGCTTTCTGTCACTATAGTTTTGTTTGCATTTTTGTGAATTTTATATAATGGGATTATACGTCTTAAAAATATGTATGCCAAAATTATATGATGTCCAGGATTTGCTTCAAAAATAATCCATTAGAAGGCAGACATGGGTGGGAATGTAGGTGAAACAAGATTGGGGCTTGTTATACTATTTTACTTTTGTAGACGTTTGAAATTTTCCGTCATAGATTTTTAATATGCATACCACTTCATCCAGTTGTTCCCAAAATCAGATATGCACAAAGGTTGTTAATAAGAAATTTTAATAACAAAAAGTGTAAACAATCTAAATACCCAACAAAAGCTTGGGTAAATAAATTATAGCACATTTATTGATTAGAACACATGGAGTCTTTAAAAATCATGTTTCAGCTGGGTGCGGGTGCCTCACACCTGTAATCCAGCACTTTGGGAGGTTGAGGCAGGAGGATCCCTTGAGCCCAGAAGTTCAAGATCAGCCTGGGCAGCATAGTGACACGCCGTCTCTACAAAAAAATTGTTTTAAATCATGTTTTCAAAGGATTTTTAATGACATTGGAAAATGCAATATATATTTTATATGAAAAATTCAGGTTACAAAACAGTTATATGTAGCACGATTCCATTTTCCTTTAAAGTGTATAATAAATATACATAAAATACTGGAATCTTAATGGTGCTAAACTCTTATGTGGTAGGATTACAAGTGATTTTTATGATCTTTATAGTTTCCAGTGTTTTCAAAACTTCTATAATGAGCATATGATAATTTTATAATATTTTAAATATTTCTTTCATTTCTTTAATATTTCTTTCATTTCTCTTTGGTACTCTGCATTTTAACAGATTCTTTTCTCCTATGTTATCTTATTTTTAACCTTGCAAGACCTATAGAACAGTTTTTATTACAGTCCCATAGACCCAAAGTAATATATTTTCAGAACTAGATGGAACCTTAGAGATTAAGACTGATTATCCCATTCTTTGGATGAGGAAATTGAGGATCAGAGAGGGGAAGTAACTTGCTTAACGCCACAGAGAAAATTAGTGTCAGAGCCAGAACTAGAAGTCAAGACCCCTGAGGCTGACTCCAAGGTCCTTTCACTGACTCATAGAACAAGGGATCCCAGTTAAACCCAGTTCCTGACAGGGACCATCACCAGACAGTCTTGAATAGGATTCCTCAAAGATAGACAACTGCCCCTAACTTCTAATCCTGGCCCTAACCCTGGCCACACTGTACTCCAGGCCAAAATGGACCCTTCAACTCCATACACAGGCCAATCTTCCCAACCCTGGCCAGAGTCTGAATCTTTATCTGTGTAGCACAGTGAGCCCTTTCTCTACCTGCTTACTCCCACGATACAAATCTGTATGCTTGGAAGGGGACTAGGGCAGAATATGGGCGAATCATTATAATCGCCTCCCTTCAAGGGTCAAGAGTGGCATTTTCTTATAGGCAGGCAGGCAGGCAGGCAGGCATCTTTTAACTAGATGGGCAAGACCAGAGCTCTGAGGGATGGTGCCCAGAGCCAGCATTGGAACTTGGGGAGAGTCTGTCTTCTCTGGAGAAAACTTTTCTTACCAGTCCATGTGGATATTCAGAGTCCTCAGCCTGCTGGATCAGAAGGGCCAGGCCCAGGAGACTTTTCCTGGCCCCTTAGTTAGCTGAGAGAAGGGAGCAGCCCAGCACCGGGCAGTTCTTGAAAGGCCTTTGGGAAGCAGGGGCGGGGCACAGGGGCGGGGAGTGTTGAGAGAGCTGTTGGACCAGTGCCAGAAAAGATCGAGGGGAAAAGAAGATGCAACCTGTGATGCCTGGTTAAAGGAACTGGAGTGACAGAAATGAATGGACCATTCCATCTTCTCCTCCATTCCTGGAAGCTCTGTCAGAACTCCTCAATGCCGGGAACCCCAGCTGAGGTGACTGGGCCTCCCCCAGGGATAAGGAGGTCCCTAAAACTAGAAAGGAATTTCCCTTCCTATGAGAAAATCGGGCCAGTTATGTCATCCCCTCAGTGCCTCAGTTCCCCCATCTGTACAACGGAGCAGCAATAGCCTTCCTGCTCCTGCCTCGATACGGGGGTGGGTGAGGGGGGGGGATACGTGAGAATACAAAAGAGAACCGGGTACAACGTGCTTGAAGCATCTCTAGTTTCAGCCCCAGCTGGGAGGTATGTGTGGCACCAAGAGAGTTACAATTCAATTTTGGCTCTTTTACTGACAGGCACTGGAAGGCTGGGCATTTGGCTTGGGCCTTTTAAAGGGCACTGCTCCTCCCCACCTCCAGCTTAGACTTCCAGGGTGTGTGTGGGGTGGGTGTTCAACCCTTGCCTCTCTGCCTCCTGCCTGGCCTGGTAGGGGAGTCCTATCCCTCTTGTCACTGCTCAAAGATTAAGGTGACTCCTCGATGGCCAGAATTTTGTCAAGTGGAAAGAATTCCTTTGGTGGTATGAGGTGGCCCTGTCTCTGAGTCTGCGGAATGCTGTTACCCAACACTTCTCTGCTCGAAGTTCCTGAAATCTGGAAAATGGGTTGTCTCTTTCCAGCTGTTAATCGCGTGTGCATGTGTGCGTGTGTGCAGGGGCGTGCGGGCAGGGGAGGAGGAGGCGAAGCAGATAAAGGGGAGGGAAGTGGGAAGCAGTGTTGCAGGCATTAACATGTCCAATAGATTTTGCTTCTCCTCCCACAAATGCTTAGGCCCAGAAGCCAGTGAGTAGCTTCATTCAGAGGGAATTTTCGGTGGTTTAAGGCTTTTCAGACCCCAGTTAGCCTTCTGCCCACCTGGGCAAATGAAAGACAAGAATGAAAAACTAAAAAAGAGAGATTAACGTAAACATGTGAATCTCCTTTTTACCTCGTGGCCTTTGTAGAAAAGATGCCAGTGACAGCAAAGACACCCAAGAGGCAACATGGGGGGAGCGAGAGGTCCATAGGAAGGAAAGGAAGCTGACCACATGTCTTTCCTGAAAGACTTTCCTTTATTTCTCTGTAGCTGAAACAGTGAGCTTAAGGGGCTTACAACGTGGTCAAGGAAACAGCTTACAAGAAATAAGCAAAGAACAAGGAGAGAGAGCAGAGCATCAATATTGAGGTTAAAAAAAAAAAATCAGACCAGATCAAAAAGTTGAAGGTGGTCAGAATCAGGGAAGGCCTCTGGGAGGAGGTGAGACTTGAACTTTGACTTGGAGAATTTAGGTATAGAGTGATAAGGAAGGCATCCCAGGCTAGAGGAACATCATGAGTGCAGGTGGAGGTGGCAGGGTGGTGGTGCAAAAGAACAAAGGCTACAAAGAGCAATGACTGTTGCGGGAGGGAGGCTGCAAGGAGCCAGCAAGGCCGAAGAGGAGGGTGTCAGTTGCAAGATCACGGTCAGGTGCAGATCTGAAGAGAATGTACTATACTGGTGGGAGCAAGGAAAAAGACTGTTTCCCTTTTGAAAATTACATGGCTTCAGAAGACTATGCGGGAGGCTTTTCCTCTTCCCTCAACACCTGGGCTCAGCCCTCCTGCAGCGCTCCGCAGCGACCCCCCACTCCCATGCTTGCAGGGATAAGAGGTCGACTTACAAAATGAGACTGCTCATAAGGACAAAAATCAGTGTAATTATTTTACAATCATACTGTGACCATGCAGGTGCCCGTGTGTACGTGTGCATGCTACTTTGCAAGGGCATGCACAAAGCATATCTTGCACGCCGTAAAACGGCAGCGGAGCAGGTGGCAGCCCATTTGGCACCCTTTGAGGCAGGCTGCAGGGCACAGTGAGAAGGGCACAGGACTTGGATTCAAATCCCACTTCTGCCATTGCCTATCTGGGTGACCCAGAGTAAGTCCCTTCACCTCTTTGAGCCTCATTTCCTCATCTATAAAACGGGGATAATAACAGTACCCACCCTGTAAAGTTGTGGTGAGGGTGAAAGGCGATAACCTATAAAGCATCTGGCTCATAATAGGTGCTCAAGCATGGACAACTTTTTATATTACTTACCCACTCCCCCATCCCATGCCACCCCCAGGAATCTGCCCTGAAAACCTGAATTGTCACCGTTTCCCACGAAGTCCTGGTTTCTTTGTTCGGTTAGAGGCAGTGTTAGGCACTGTTTGTGTGGGAGGGGGCATGCAGACCTGAAGCAGGAAAGAGCATAGCAGAATCTTGACGGTACTGGAAGCGAGGGGATGGGGGTTCGCTGTACCATCCACTTATTTGTGTAGATTTGAAACAAAGAGAAGTAGAAGCACTTCTGTTTGTGTGGGAGGGGGCCTACAAACCTGAAGCAGAAAAGGGTATGGCAAAATTTTGACAGTAGCGGGATCCAAGGGATGGGGGTTGACGGCATGATCCACTTATATGTGCGGATTTGAAAGAAAGTACAAAAAGAAGTAAGCACTTCTGTTTGTGTGGGAGGGGGCATACAAACCTGAAGCTGGAAAAGGGTATGGCAAAATCTTGACAGTAGTGGAATCGAAGGGATGGGGGTTGATGGCATGATCCACTTATTTGGGTAAATTTGAAACAAAGTACAAAAAGAAGTAGAAGCATTCTCATGCACAAGATTACATCTAGCCCATAGGAGAAAACAAGCCAGCAACTAATTTTAATCCCAGGCAGGATGGGCAAGCAGGCCCTCAAAGAGAGACATAGTGCTGTAAACACGTAGGGGAGGGGAGGATGTCTTCACCTGGGAGTACTGTGGGCAGCTTTGTGGAGGCAGGGGCAATTTAGCTGGTCCTTTAAGAGAGAGAGTTTGATTTGCAGAGAACAAGGTGGGGGGTCCTGGTTACAGTGGGCTAGTCTTGGGGAACTATTGCTAATAGTACAGACTCTGGAACAGAATGTGCCTGGTGTGCTTTGAAAACAGCAGTTCAGGTGGGTGTGGCAGGAGAGAAGATACATTAACCCCTTAGCTCTTGACAGTTGTGGAGAGGGCTTAATTGATCAGGTTAACCTGCCGTTTGCTAACTAAGTGCAGAGCCAGGAAGGGGCCTATTTTTCAGGGCTCAGCTGAGAGATGTGGATGAAGGAGAATGAAGCTTTAGAACTAATCTGGTTGCTGGGGCGGCGTTAATTCAGGTGTAGAACTGGAGAGGAGAATGCTTAGTGTGGGTCTGCTCAAGGCCCTGAATTCAAGGTAGAATTTATAAGGCGGCAAAACAGAGCATGATGGGCCCTGAAGAGTAAAACTTTTCTCCTTCCCATGCCACCTCAGCCTCACGAAGGGCCAGAAATCCCCTGATACCTGTTTTCATTCCTTTCTAGGCAACTTAAGGAGACTCCTATGCAACTACAAGACCTGGGGAGGGACTGGCATGTTAAGCCACTCAACTCCTATCAGCTCAACTCCTTCCCTGCACAGAAGAAATTCTCTAAACTTACCAACCTTTCAAATAGAGAGCATGGACTCTCCTAGAACAGGAAGGGCAGAGAAGAGAGGGCTAGGGGATTGTCCATGAAGGAGCGTAGGGCTGGCAAGTGAAGAGGGTGACTCAGCTTGGCTGAGGACAGGCCTTCTTCACAGGTGACCAGGAGAGTGGGCTTCAAAAGGACAGGTTGGGGAAAGGCAGCAAAGACCAACAACTTTGTCTAGGTCAGTTATTTCTCCTGGGGGTTCCTTCCCCTACCCCATACTCTGGCCCCTGGTCAATACTGTGATCACCACCTGTCTCCACACATAATAGGAAGGAGGCAACCAAGAACAGCCCACAATACTCTCTACAAGGATGGGCCTAGCTGGCTGGGGAAGGATGCTTAGGACACTGCCCAGATGGTCCCCACCTGGGAGGGTCAGCTTAACCCAAGCTTCTTAGGTAGGTGCCAGGAGAGAAGAATCCAGAGTCCAGCAACCTTGGGACAAGACAGTCCATCCTTAAGAGCTGGAGTGAATTCCAGGTTAAAGGGATGGCCTTAAGAAGTTGGAATTAACCAACCCAAAGCATCCCTTTTCCGGTTGTATTTGGGGGGGTCTGGGGACACCAAGAGTCCTTGCCTGGGGACCATGTTCACCTTTTATGACTAATATCTAGCAACCATAGTCAATTCTTTTTCATCTTTTTTTGAGTGTCTACTATGTACGAGGTACTTTATTATCATCAATACCAGCCAATAGGTATCAGATATGTATGATGTGGCAGGCTTGTACAGTGCACCAAGAACTTTACTTGTATTATCTCAGTTCATCCCCATCACAACTCTGCGATATAGGTACTAGTAATGTTCCCATTTTACAGAATGTGAAGCAAAGGCTCAGAGAAATGAACTAACTCCCTGAAGGCCATACAGCTAACAACTGGTAGAGGCAGGACTCAAACTCAGGTCTTGTCGGCTGCAACCCCACGTGCTATGTGCGTGAGCCATCCACCGCACAGCCTCCAGCATGCTTTGCTGCCTTGCTCCTCACTACACACGATGCCTTCTCCCAATTAGTAGATTAGTCATGTGTTGACACTTCTAGTCTCAGTCTGATGGCTTGTTTATTTAACTGATGGATGCTGCTCCCCATTTTAGGCCATTAGCATTTAAACAAAACAAAACAAAACTGTTGAGCCTGGCAAAGTGACACTGTGTTTACTGTTTTTCTCCCAGTGTTAATTGGTGAGCATTTTCCAAATATGTATTTTGATGTGCTAACAGTCCCTAAAGAGAAGTACAGAACAGTTTAGCAATCTTCTCATGAAGCTCCAGCCCCACTCCCCATAATCTCCTTGGTGAGGGGGAGAAGTCTTGGTTAGGATGAGGAAGAGGGATGGTGACAGTCTCAGTTTGAATACTTAGGGGCCAGAGGAACTGGACTGGGCAGGGGACTCTGTCCTCGGGAGCTAATTCCCAGAGTATCCCCGCTTCATGCTTGGGGAGGGAATTTGGTATTTCTTTCCAGGACAATAAGAACATCTGTGCCAAGGCAGAGGAGGAGGCCGGGCGCTCCGAGGCATCTCTGCCGGAGTCTCTTGACACTGTCCAATTGTTACTGTTTCAGTTTCTGCTTGGATCACTGACCGTGTCCATTTAGAGCAGGCTGGCTTGGGTGAAGACTGGGTAGGGCTTAGGAAGGACCCAGACGACCCTTCTGGCTGCGGGGAGTGTGAGGTGGGCAGGGAGCTGGAGTAATTCTAAAATGACTAGGTTACAAGTGAGCTGCTGCAAAGTACAAGGTGAATCTTGCATCCACAAACGGGAGACAGGCGCGCTTCCGTTGTCCCCCCCTCCCTTAAGCTAATTGCTGTTGATCATTGCTGTTGATCCAGCCCAGTGTGTTTACAGCCACCCTCTTCTGACAGATTGGGGTTCAGCTCGACTTTTGGGCAAATGGATGGAAAGCTACAGGTTTGATCCTTGTATGGGCCAGTTTGCTTCACACTGAGAAAAACCTGGCTACTTCCTTCCTCCCAGTGCCAGCTGCAAACTGGAGTTAAAGCCCAGATGGTTTATGGCTCCCTGCAAACCATTCTGGGTACTGGAAAGCCACATCGGTGTGCTTTTATGGTGACTGTAACCATATCTGGCCCCTGCAAATCAGCCTCTGATGGGGGATGAGCTAAGACAGCTCCTTAGTTTCTTCCTCACTCAGGACATGCCCTGGAACTGGGAGTTCTGGGGACCAAGAGGTAGGCATCTGCCTCCTGCATAATTAGTTACATCAGTCTCAAAAAGCATTGATGGCCATGCCTTTGGGCATCATGCTGTGCCTGGCACGAGCTAGTAATCCCGACCCAGTCCTGGCCCTCCCGAGTTTACAACCTTAAGTCACACAACAATGACACAGATCCCAAAGGCGGGCAATTAACAAATACATCCACTTGTCCACCAATCACAAGGGATCCATTGAGTGAGCCACAGCGACAAACAGGGCCCCCTTCAAAGAGCTTCCAGTCTGGTGGGTAGATAGGTACGACCGAGTGAGGGCTGGGAAAAAAGGTTCAAGGGAAGAAACATGGTCAATTGGGCATCACTGAACAAACTTTTTTCTCTTAGCGCCTAATGACATGTGGCTGGATTTTCTGTCTACTGCACCACAGCCCTCAGCCCGGGTCGAAGGTTTGGTTCCAGTCCCCCACGGCGGGGCTCATAATACAGAGGACCAGAGGCAACGTTGCTCTGCGTGGCGTAGTGGGGAGAACCCCGGGCAAGGAGGCTGGGGCCGAATGTGCTGGGCATGGGCTCGCCCTCTCTCCCTGGGTGGCCCGGGCGTGTCACCAGACCTCGCTTCCCTGGGCCTGACGGTCCTCAGTTAAGTTCCCCCACCCTCGCCCGGCTAGCCCTGAGTCCCAGCTGTCCGCTCCGCATTGGCAGACAGGTTTGGGGCGGGAGCCGGGAGAAGGCTCCAGGTCAAGTCATCCCTGGAGGTCCAGGAGCGGCGACTCCCCTAAGCGCGCCGGCCAGGCCTGGGTGACTGGAGGAGCCGCGGCCGGCGGGTCCCCCAAACACTTCGACGGGCGCCTGCGCCCCGGGCGGCTTCCGAGGGCCGGGCTGGGCGGGGTTTCGCGCTCCCAGGCCAAACGCTCGCCGGAGAGGTGCTCGCGGCCACCGGGCGCCGAGGCTCCCCCGAGGGCGGGCTGCGCGCTGCGCTGGGCCGGGCCGCTGCAGGGCCTGGGCGAGCGAGGCGGGCGGAGGGAGTGCGTGAGTGGGGAGAGCGCGCGGGAGCGTGAGCCGCCGGCCCGGGGAAGGGTGGGTTGGGGAGCAGCGGCAGCGGCAGGAGGAGCGAGCCAGGAACAGGGAGGTCGGCCGGGCTGGCGGGCCGGAGCCGCGGGGGGGAGGGCGGAGCGCGGAGGGCGGAGATGGGGCCGCGGAAGGGAGGGGGCGGGCGGGGCGCGGCCAGGGGGCGGGGCGCCGGGACCTGGGGAAGATAAGAGCGTGCTCGCA